>CAWUDS030004055.1:0-116203 GCA_963859935.3 Lathyrus sativus | reverse complement strand
TTGTCAACTTTGACACCCTGACTTTGAAAGCACATAACTTGAAGAGTTTTGATCCAATGGAAACGTTCTAGTAATGGCAAAAAGCTTAAAGAATGATCTTCAACTTTAATATTGTGGGAAAATTCAATTGAGTTCAAGAACCTAGTGAAAAATGTCTTGGAAATTTGGTTCAAAAATCTGCCTAGACACTTGCCAATCTTGACATCTTTGAAACCCTAACTTGGGAGGATCATAACTTGAGTTTTACACATCCAACGGAGATGATCTAGTACTCAAAATAACTCTTGGAGGATGTTCTACAACTCCCATGTTGTAATAAAATTCAATTGAAGTTTGCATCAGCATGAAAAAAGGGCTTGAAAGTAGGTCTTTCAAACTGATTTTTCTACACTTAGAAAAATTCTAAGTGTTGAAATGTCAAAATCTCATTTTTCCAACTTTAGCTCATCATATTTCCCAAATCATGAATCTTTTGGACATTCCTCCTTCCACAAACTTGTAGTTCATGATGTCCTCTTTAATTTGATAGCTAGTTTGCCTTCATTGGATAAAAAATTAGAAAGTTATGGAAGTTGCAAGATGGCTAGAATTAGGATTTTCTACACTTAGAAAATTTCCATCAAAATCCTAATTTAGTCAAACTCTTGATTTTATGTTTCTCTTTGATTCTTTTTGTTCCGAACACATGAAATCACAAAACATCTATCATTCCCTTGATTTACTTTGAGATCCAAGATCTTGACCTAAGTGAATCACATTTAACCTTTGTTGACCAGATGAAACCCTAGGACCATTTCCATTGACTGAGGCGCTTGTGATGGCTTATGATGACACATAATCCATGTAGAGGACCCTCAAGGTGTGTGTTGAGCTTTATAATCATGTCTTGTCCAAAGAAACTAGCCACAAATCTCCTTTTGAACCAAAACCCTAGATAGTCATCCATGACATAGGAGGAGGAGAATCAATGCTTGTGTTTTTTATTCAAGTGGTCGAGTGATATGCCTTGATGATGATGATGGAGACCTTGTTACTTGAGATTGTCACAAAATTGATCTTGAGTTCTTGGTTGAGCTTTGAATATGAAGCTCTTCTGTTGACTGTTGAATAAGATGCCTTGATCCCCTATCTAAGGTCAATGCTAGGTACAAATGCTAATGCAAATGGCAATGATATGGAGGTTAAAGGTTAGGGTGAAAAAGAGGGTGTGACACCAATCTCCAGCAGAGTCACCATCTGTCATACCTCGAAAAATACGATCTCCGCGATGCGTAAAACTAGGGTTTGCATGATCATAGATGGACTTAGGAGAGTCGCCACCAAACTTTATTTATTCCCATCAAGGGAAAGAGAAAATATCGAGAAAAACAACGGGGAAAAGAATAGGGTATGGTCATCGCAACCATGTTGGGTTCAAAAGTCAATTATGTTGGGGGAAGGTACTAGCACCCCCTTACATCCATCGTACTCGATAGGAACCATCTAAGTTTTCTAGGCATGAAAGGTATTTGATATCTTAAAGCTTGCTAAGGAAAAAAAAAGAATGATTACTTGAGGAAAAATAAAAGTTTTTATTGTTGAGTTCGTCTGAATTTACAATCCAGTACCTATGTATCCTAGAAGAAATCAGAACTACGTAGTTCTTGTTGAAAATGTTTTTAATTTTTTGTATATTTTTTTATTATGGACGAAGCTAGATAGCATGTCCTTTTTGAAAAATTTTAAACTCATAAATGAATTAAAAAAGAAACATTGGGCCGGATATCCTCCTCACTTACCCGACCCAACGTAAACCAAAAGAAAAAAAAGAACATAAACAACATGTCCTCAACTTTCCTTTTCTCTCTCGTCATTCACTCTCGTTCAGCTCTCTCTCACTTGCGCTTTCGTTCGCACACACAATGCTCTATGCTTACAGCTTCCTCTTCACACGCAAATTCAGGCCGACGACACAATCTCTCTCGCAGAATCTCGTTGGAACAAATGAATCCTCCGTGCCATGGACTTGCGCCGGCGCTGGCGGATCTCGCTCTCCCTCCTTCCTCGATTCAACACACGATTTCAATACACACTCCTCAATTTAATTGCGAGACAATGAAATTACTTGTGGCATTGTGAATCTAATAGGTGTGACTTCGACTTCCTCCAACCTTTGATCTCATGTGAATTACGTTGCGACTTACTTGTTTCAATTTTGTGCTCTGCTCTTTGTTGTTGTTGTTGGTGCAAAGATAGAAAATAAATGATGAAAATAGGGAAATATTCTATTAAAGAGAATGACAGCAGAAGAAACAGTATTAAGAGTTACAATGATTGTCACCCTATTTATAAGCTAAAACTAGGGTTACTAGAATAAGATAAAATACTAAAATACCCTCTAACAAACTTATGGGCTTAAGAAAATAATATAATCAAATATGAATTATTACTAATACCATCCCTTAATTCATATTCCATCAAAACTTGTAACACCAATTCCATCCCTTAATCTGAGAAATTGATCAGTCTTGATAGCTTTCGTCAGAACATCTGCCAACTGCTTCTGAGTGCTGCAGTGTACAACTTCTAACACTCCACTCTGAACTTGATGTCTCAGAAAATGATACTTGGTCTCAATATGCTTGCTTCTCCCATGCAACACTGGGTTTCTGGAAAGGTTGATTGCAGACTTGTTGTCAATCATCAACTTCAGAGGTTTGTCTACCTTAATCTTCAGATCCTGCAACAGATTCAGAATCCACACAGCTCGGCATGCAGTAACAGCACCTGCAATGTATTCAGCTTCACAGGTTGACAACGCCACAACAGGTTGCTTCTTGGAACACCAAGAAATGGGACCTCCCAGAAATTTGAACAAGTACCCAGATGTACTTCTTCTGTCAACTCTGTCTCCACACCAATCAGAGTCTGAATAACTCAGAAGTTCTGACTCATTATTTCCTCCAGAGGGAAATAACACTCCATACTTCAGAGTTCCTTTGATATACCTCAGAATCCTGACAGCAGCTTGGTAATGGGACCACTTAGGTTTACTCATGAACCTACTAACCATCCCAACTGAGTAGCAAATATCAGGTCTGGTATTGCACAGATACCTCAGAGAACCAACCAACTGTTTGAAGGTTGTATCATCCACATCCTTTCCTTCAGAGTCTGAATCCAGTTTCTGATTTGTATCAGAAGGTGTGACAGCCATCTTACAATTCTTCAGATCAAATCTCTTCAGAAGTTCTAATTCATACTTGAGCTGGTGCAAAATGATACCTTTCTCAGAATATCTGAACTCCATCCCTAGAAAGTATGTCATTTTTCCTAGATCAGTCATTTCAAATTCATTCATCAGAACTTTCTTGAATTTGGCTATCTCCTGTTCAGAACTTCCAGTCAATAGTATATCATCAACATATAAACACACCAGAGTCATATTGCCTTCAGAAGTATGCTGAACATAGACACCGTACTCCATCTCACATTTCTGAAAGCCTTGCTTCTTGAAAAATGAATCAATCTTCTGATTCCAAGCTCTGGGCGCTTGTTTCAATCCATATAGAGCTTTGTATAATCTGTACACCATCCCTTCCTGATTCTTTTTCACAAATCCAGAGGGTTGTGACACGTAAACTTCTTCTTCTAATGGACCATTCAGAAATGCAGATTTTACATCTAAATGCATCAGAGGCCAATTCCTGTTAGCAGCTATTGCAATCACCATTCTGATTGTTTCATGTCTTGCTACAGGTGCAAACACTTCAGAATAATCCAGCCCAGGTTTCTGTAGAAATCCTCTGGCTACCAACCTTGCTTTATGTTTGCCAACTGAACCATCTGGCTTTAACTTCTGCTTGAAAACCCATCTGACGCTGATGGCTTTCTTGTCTTTTGGAAGTTCTGTCAGCTTCCAAGTCTTGTTTCTCTCTATAGCATCAAGTTCTTCTTTCATGGCCTTCAGCCAGAGCTTCTGCTTAAGAGCCTCCTCTGTACTTATGGGTTCAGAGTCTACTAACATGGCACACTGAATAACTTCTCCTTCAGAGTCTACTTCAGTGTCTTGCAGCATGTCAAATTCTGCAAATCTTCTGGGAACGCTTCTGATTCTTTGTGGTCTCTGAACTTGTTCAGAGTCTTGAGCTTCAGAGTTTCTAGCTTCAGATGATTGACCTCCAGAGCTTTGACCATCTTCAGAGTCTGGCATATTTCCAGAGTCTGAATTGCCACCAAGATCTGGATTGCCATCAGAGTCTGAATCATCAGAGTCTGGGTCATCTGGGTCACCTTCATCTTCTGAGTCTTCTTCAGAGTTTGAATCAGTATCAGAGTCAGAATCAACTTTAGAGTTTACTTCAACTTCAGAAGTTCTTAACTCTGACCTTTCTTCAGAAGTTCTAACATCAGAATCAGATTGAGACTTATCCCAATTCCAAACTTCTGATTCCTTCACAATCACATCTCTGCTGAATTCAATTTTATTGGTTTCTGGACAATAGAGCTTGTATGCACCTGTACTATGGTACCCTATCAGAATCATCACTTTGCTTCTATCATCCAGCTTCTGTCTTCTGGCTTCTGGAACATGTTTATAGCAAACAGAACCAAACACCTTCAGATGACTAACACTTTGCTTGTCTCCAGTCCACTTCTGTATTGGAACTATTTCCTTCAACTTCTTCGTAGGACATCTGTTGAGTACATACGTTGCAGTGGCAACAGCTTCTCCCCAGAGCTTCTGAGGAAGCTTCTTCTCCTTTAGCATGCTTCTCACCATATCAAGCAGAGTGCGGTTTCTTCTTTCAGCAAGACCACTGTGTTGAGGGGTATAGGGAGCAGTAACCTCATGCTCAATTCCATTCTCCTCACAGAACTTCTGGAACTCTTTGGAGTTATACTCACCTCCACCATCAGTTCTAAGAATCTTCAACTTCTGACCACTCTGATTCTCAGCCTTCATTCTGAACTTCTTGAATTCATCAAACACCTCGTGTTTGAACTTAATAAGGGATACCCATGTCATTCTTGTGAATTCATCAACAAACAACACAAAGTATTTATTCCCTCCAATTGATGCTACTGGAAATGGACCACACACATCAGAATGTACAACTCCCAAGGCATGTTTTGCTCTTGGAGCAACTTCTGATGCAAATGGCAATCTTGGTTGTTTTCCTTCCATGCAAACTTTGCATGACTTTTCAGGCTTCTTAATTGCAGGAATTCCATGTACCAATTTCTTTGAATTCAGATGTTGTAAGCTTCTGAAATTCAAATGACCAAATCTTCTGTGCCACAGCTCACTCTCCTTCTCAGTACTTGTTGCACTAAGACACTCTGAGTCTGCAGTTCTGACATTCACCTTGAATGTTCTATTCCTTCCCTGTTCTGACTCCATAATCAACTTCTGATTACAGTCATACAGCTTCAGAAGATTGTCCTTCATGGTAACTGAGAAACCTTTCTCAATTAATTGTCCCACACTCATCAGATTGCTTCTGATGCCAGGTACATACCACACATTCTGAATCAATGCTATTTTCCCATTGTTCAGAGTCACTCTGACATTTCCCATACCTTCTGCATTAAGATATTTGTCATCAGCACATCTGATCTTTGTTCTCTTTTCAGAGTCAAAGTCAACCAGCCATTTCTTGTTTCCAGTAAGATGATTTGAACAGCCAGTGTCCATATACCACCAGTCTGTCAGATCATCAGATTCAGAGGCCATTAATAGCACAGATTCGTCATCAGAAGTTCTGGCTATATTTGCTTCTTCTGATTTCTTCTCCTTGTTTGACCAACAATCTCTAGCAAAGTGACCAAACTTCTTACAACAGTAACATTGGATCTTCTTCTTGTCATACTTCTCTTTTCCCTTCTGAGTATTCTTTTGTCTATCAGAGGTTGAGCTTTCTGACTTCTGACCACCATCAGATCTTCTCTTGGCTTCTGACTGCTTCTGATACCTCCTATCAGAAGTTGCTTTCAGAGCCTGCTGCTCTACTTCTCTTTCAGAAGTTCTCTCAGTCAAACACAACTCTTGCGCTTCTAGACTGCTCTGCAGCTCTTCAATTCTCATGGTGCTCAGATCTTTGGAATGTTCTATTGCTACCACAATGTAATCAAATTGAGGAGTAAGGGATCTCAATACCTTCTCCATGATTGTTTCTTCAGAAAGAGTTTCTCCACACGCCTTCATCTCATTAGTGATCAGAATCACTCTGGAGATGTATTCAGAAACTTTCTCATTATTCTTCATGTTGAGATTCTCATATTGCTTTCTCAAGGACTGAAGCTTCACCTTCTTCACTGATGCGTCACCACCATAACATCTCACCAGAGTGTCCCATGCAGCCTTTGCTGTTGTAGAGTCTGCAATCTTCTCAAACACGTTTACATCCACACATTGATGAATGAAGAACAATGCTTTCTGATCCTTCTTCCTTACTTCCTTCTGCGCGTTTTTCTGTTCATCGGTTGCATCTGCTGCTACTGGAACATAACCATCAGTGACAAGATCTAGAACATCTTGAGCACCAAATAGTACACGCATTTGGATCATCCAACGATTCCAGTTTTTACCATCAAATACTGGAAGTTTGGTGTTCATGTTGCCGTTTCCGTTCATCTTCTACCTTGCACAATACACTCAGATTTCTCACACAGTGTTTCCCAACCCACAGAATAAAATTCTGATCAGATTTTGTTCAAGATTCAACACGAATCTAAGAATCAAAATCAAACACACAAAACCTCACGTTCACTCGTGTTTCCCGTGTTTCCCAATGAATCTGAACCGGAGCTCTAGATACCAATTGTTGGTGCAAAGATAGAAAATAAATGATGAAAATAGGGAAATATTCTATTAAAGATAATGACGGCAGAAGAAACAGTATTAAGAGTTACAATGATTGTCACCCTATTTATAAGCTAAAACTAGGGTTACTAGAATAAGATAAAATACTAAAATACCCTCTAACAAACTTATGGGCTTAAGAAAATAATATAATCAAATATGAATTATTACTAATAGTTGTTACCGCGTTGACGTCGCTGCTTTTGACTTTTTCAAACGTGCCATGTGTTGTTGCTGTACTCTTTGCGTATGGTGCGTGTATGTGTTGCAATCATGTATGATGATATGTGATGCGTATTGCTCCGAATTGAGTGTGTATTACTGCTTGTGTGTGTGAATATGTTTAGGCACCTCTGCATCCTCTAGTTATTGATTCGGAATTAGTCCCACTTTTGCATATCGACATATCAGAGAGTACAAAGCAAATGTTTCACCATCTCCATTATCGGTGGCTCTTAGGACGACGAACACGTACTTGAGAAGAGGAATGAGATCGAGTGTATAGAGGATTAAGAAAGAACTTCTAATACGTCATTGTTGTGCTTAATGCCATCCAGGAAGATGCTCGAAAGCACATACAACGACCAAGTTATGATGTCTACGTAAACTATTACGGGGCTTTGAAATGCTAGTTGTGGTGTTAACACCATTGGTGGCTTATTAGATGATGGAGACGGGAGGTTGAGAGCTAGAAGAGACAAATGCATTTCAATAGAAGTTTTGGATATTTTTTTTGTAAAAAAAATGTAATGTGACTATACCAAAGACAGCGCTTTTAAAAAGCGCTTTCAAAGGGTCCTCCTTTAGCAGCGCTTTTTAAAAGCGCTTTCTTAGGGTCCCCTTTTAGCAGCGCTGTCTTAGGCTCCCCCTTTAGCAGCGCTTTTTTAAAAGCGCTGTCTTTGGTATGTAATTTTTTTTCTTTTTTTTTTACTGACTATTTAGCAGCGCTTTGTTATAAAGCGCTGTCTTTTTATGCGCTGCTAAAAGTCAATTCTGGCGTAGTGATGCTCAACACCAATGGAAGGAAGACCCTAATATTCTCTAGGGTATACACTGAATTTCTGAGAAACCTTGAGGAAAATGACCTAGTTGAGAACTCTAGGATTACTTTAAATCAGAATTCATTGGTACGTCTTGAATTACTTGACTGAGAGAATGAATATTATCTCCACTTGAATGTAATACACATGCACAAGCTTGCTAGTCATAATAAATACACACACAAGATCCTATGACCTAATTCTCAAGAGATCATGACCAAAAGTTAGATGATCTTGAAGAGAGAAATTTGAAAATGGTACGACAAATTCAGGGTATGATACCTGCCCCCAAGGTCTCTCTCAATTATACCAATACAAAATGCATACACACAAAAATATATTTAGATGATATTCGAACATATTTAATAATAAATTAAAATTAATTTTTAATAACACCCAAAATAAAATTTATATATATATTTATCAACACATAATATTTATTTATTTTAATAATACTAAAACACATTAAATTTTTTATTTTAATAACATCCAAACATATTTAAATATTACTAAAAAAAATGTTTGAACCCTTAAAATATGAATTATTTGTGATTTTTGATTTGTATTTTAAATATGATTTTTTTAATAACATTCAAACATATCTAAATATTACTAAAATGTGTTTAAACCCATAAAATTTATATTAACTGTGATTTTAATATAATTTTTGAATAACATCCAAATATATTTAAATATTACTAAAATGCGTTTTAAAATGAATAGATTTAATTTTTATTAATGTTTTAAAATGAAAAAATATATAAAATAAATAAATGTGATGAGAAGTTCTTTTCCAATTTAATATATAATTCTGAAATGATAGTATATATACTCTGCATGGTTGGCAATTCATCTTTTCCATAACAATTTATAAAGAAAAGAATGGTAAGATTAGTTGGAAACACCTGTGGCTCAAAATACGAAACCTGTGTCCTCCCTAAACTTGAAAGGTGTGTCTTTTAAAGGGGATCCCAATCCACCTCAAACTTGATGGCTGTTCCTTAAAGACTCCACAATCTTTCGTTCAATACGAGGGATGCACCACACTTCTTCTGCCTTTATGTTTCTAGTCCCATTCCTATGTACCACTACCACCATGCACTCATTTTTAAGATTTTTAATACTAATTTGTATCTTTGATAAGCTTTGGGTAAGAAGAACATTAAAAGGTCATCATCATCATCTTGACCACCTACTATGAGTTGTATAATAATATCAGATTAGTCACTATGGACCCACATACAAGAGTTCAGATTCTTTAGAAAAAAAGCTCGTCATCCAATCCATGTCATTGGAATGGAAATTTCCATACGGCCATACCAAGTTGAGAGACTGTGGGGCCATAAATAAAAGCCTAGTGTTTGTCTTATGGCATAATAATTTTAGTAGGCTTTAGTAGCCTAACATTTCTAATTCAAACTTCAATTCATTCCACTCGAGTTATATACTCAAACATAAGATCATTACTATGATTTAAATCTTGACTACAAACTCTTCAATGATGCATTTTATTAGCATGCCTATAGCAAAGCCAAAACCACGCATTTCTGTATTATATTGCGAATACAGAATTTTAAGAAACTGGATTCTCTACATTTCTCATCAGTCACCACTATTATAAGTAAATATGAAGAGAAATGTAGAAAGGATGAATGAACTAACTCAATATTCAACAACCAAAAAAAACACAAACACATAGCCAACACATATTTTGTTTTTGTGAGATTTTTTTCTTTTTCAATTTTAACGGTGGAACTCGCATGCAAGAGACAAGAGAGAGTATATATACAAAAACTAATCTTTAATAATAGATACTCTTATTTTATTCTTCAACTATGGTGTTCTCTATTTTGTCACTGTTATAAGAAAAAAAATGATTTTAAATCTTAATTACTATTATAAATAAAATATATTATATTTTAAATTAATTAATATTTATATTAGTATTATATATTTGATTTAATTCAAAAGTATTTAATGTTGATAATAGATTTATTAAATATAATTTAGGATATTATAATACAATTTACATTAAAAATAAAAAGAATTAATTATACATAATTAATAATTTTTTTAATTACTGTAAAAAATAGTAATTTTTTTTAATTATAATTGTGATCAAAAGAGTAGTAGTTTTAGTTCCTTAAAACAACCTATTTATTTATTTGTTTTAATTCGTTTAACGGTTAGAATTAACCAAAAACCTTTTGAGAATTTCTAATCAATCTTGATTTTAAGAAAGATTATGCGTAACAACTATTAATGAAAAAAAACGAGATAGAAAGAAAGAGTTTGACAAAATTAAAGGAATAAGAGAATGATTTTCAACTGCGGAATCTCTGCGTACAAACGAAGAAAAACTTCTTTTATTTACTTTACAACTACAAACTTCTGCGAATACAAGTTGAAATTGTCTGGCACGTGAAATGCGTGATGGAGATTTTGATGTCCCAACATCAGAGTACAACTTTCTTCAAGTTTCCAAGTCCTCTATATATAGCATGAAAAAGAAACCATTAAAGGGAAAATCAGGATAGGTGTGAAAAATAGTACAGTCATTTTGCCCACAAAATCAGATAGTGGAGGAACAATTTCATTTTGTACTGTGTATTATTATGATCACACATCATTTATCCTTATCTTCAAATTCATTGGCTTCTGATGAAAAGTTGATGAAACATGAACAGAAGAATCACATAGCTTGAAATTAAAATCTTCAGAATCATTAATCAGAACCTTGATAATATCAGTGTCTGGCTTGAGATCTTCAGAATCTTCAGCTAGAAGCTTCGAAAGCTTGCCATTCTTCAAAAGTCTGATGATCAAAGTCACATTCAGAAGCAAAAACCAAGAGAACATTGCAGCAGAAACATAGAGTCTTCTTAAAAGCTTCTTAGAAGTTAATCAATGCAGAAAGGAATTTTGGAACACAAAGTTCAGAAACTGTTGATGTTGCACGTCATATAATCATAATCAAAATTGGATGTTAAAGCTACACAATAAAAACCGTTAGGGTACCAAAATTATTCTCAAAGGTATAGATGCAAAACCAAATCTTGTTCTAAAAATCTCCCCCTTTTTTACGATGACAAAACAATGTATTTTGATGAACAATTCATACAGGGTAATCACAGAAAAACATATCAGAAAGAAGCACAAAGATCCCCTTGAGATGTACAGTCCCAAAAAAGATAAAATAAGAATAAAAGAGCACTTTCTTGATTAGTCTTTTTGCAGAGCCAGAATGATCTTTTGTCAGAGTCTGGTTTTCTTCAGAAGTTACTTGAACTTATCTAGAATACTGGTTGTCAGAGTCAACACTTCTGATGAACTTCGCTTCTTTACTTCAGATCTTGGTTAAAGCTTTACAAAGTTAATGTCTGGTTAGAAGTCTTTCTCAACCTTTAAAGTTAATTCTTCAAACTCAGAAAGTAAACCATTTCTTCAGAAGTTATTTGTCTAAAGATCTGATCTAAACATGAGCTTATGAAATTTCATTACTTTCCCTGAAACAACTAACAAAATATTCTTAAAGTAATTGTTAGCAGAAACATTGGAAATCTTTGGATTCTGATTCGTGAATATAGATATATCAAAATCAATACGTTTCTCCTCCTTTTTGTCAGCAGTAAAAAATGAAGGTGTGAAAAGTACACAAGAAGGGGGGTTGAATTGTGTTTCGTATTTTCTTATTATTTAGCTTCTGATCAGAGTTTCAGAATCAGAAATGATGTTCAGATTCTGAGTTAATTCTTTTGAAAGTGGATAAAGCAGAAGACACAAAAGATTTATATTGGTCCCCCCTAACTGAGAGTAGTCCAGTCCCCTTGCCTCACAAGTGCTTTTCATTATAACCATTTTACAGCTGCTCAGACCAACTGTCTGAGACTTTCCTTTGCTTATAGCACATGTCTAAGACTTACCCTTTACTCACACCATCTGACTGAGCCGCCTGCTCATCTGTCATCAGGTTGAGACTTCCCTTTGCTTAGAGCACATGTTTAAGACTTACCTTTTCTCACACCATCCGACTGAGCCGCCTGCTCATTTATCTTCTGGTTGAGACTTCCTTTTGCTTAGAGCACATGTCTAAGACTTCCTTTTCTCACATCCTCTAGAAGAGCCACCTACTCTTCTGGCTATCCAGACTGAGACTTCCCTTGCTCAATTAAACTAGTTGAATAAGACTTTCATAACTCAAGCACTCAAGCAATGATACTTACGTGGCTTAAGCATCTTGGCTCAAGACTTGTTGCTTGAATCCCAATTAGACAATACTTTTTGCTCAAACACATAGTAGAAGACTTAATCTAAACTAGTAAAGGCTCAGCAGAATAGAGAACAAGGTTTATATGATGCAAGCATCAGAGGTACGGGAGATCACCATAACAAATACCTAAAGCACTTAAGATTTCTAAATATGTACAGGGGTAAGAAATCTTAAGGCTTTTACAATTACAACATAAAACAGAAAATCTACATATTACATAGAGTTGATAATTGCTTGATCTTGCTACTCCTTCAATAGAAGAATCCTTGTTAAAATTCAAGCTTGAATCTTCAGCCATATATATAGCCTTTCCAAAAACTAGTTGTTGAGAAGGTGAATTGATCAAGTGTCTTTGCTTTTACTCCATAGTACAAGAGGCATTGAAGATGGATGCACAACAGATTTTGAATCCAGTATATAACACATTTAACCTTTGAGTCTTCAAGTGGTTCTGTACTAATTGAGCCACTGGGAGCAGACATCCATAGAACGTATTAGCTTTTCTTGAGCCTTGCAATCTTGTAGACTCTATCTGACAGGCTGATAAGATGATACAACTTGCTTTTAGTAGTACAGATAGTCCACAACTTTATCACCAACTTTGAATGGTACCAGAAGATGATATACAATTATTAAATGTAGAAACTCGCCCGAATGTTGAGGCCTTTAGTTCATAGTCTTTGTTAAACCACATTAGAAAATATTCTTCAGACTCTGCCACCAGAAGCTAGCAATGAAGCAACTCCAAGTGTATCTTAAGTAAAACAGATTCTGATTATTTATGTACAAGAACAAGAACCGGCATAAATAAAACACAAATCAAATAAACTATTGTTCTTTTAATACTTTTGTTATCATCAAAACTAAAAGAGGATATGTCAAGAACAAATCTTGTTCTAACAAAAAATACGTAGACAAAATTAAAAGAAAAAGAAACAAAATAATACAAACAAAATAGCATAAAGGTTTTTAAAAACTAAGGGTTTTGGTTTTAAAGAGGAATTCTGGAGAGAATAAGGTCAAACATCTTTTCCTGTCTATCTAAGTGTTGGTTGACAAGGTCTTTGTCTTCCTTCAGCTCAGCAAGAGTCTTCAGAATTTTTGGAATCACCCTAGAAGATGAAGTTCCAGCAGCAACAACATTTCAATTTTCAGGTGGCGACCTTTCATATTCCTTTGTTTCTTTACGATGTATTCGAATAATATAGCAAGTACACACCTTGTGCTAGGCAACATCTTTGCTAACCTCCTTCAAGTCTTCTTTTAAGACGATCCAAATAATATCACCAACAAGGAGCAGGACCAGGTTGATAAAACCATTGTTTCCGGTCTTCCCAGCGAGCATCCTAATAGATATCCTCATCATAATGTTCATCCTCATAAGAACTACAAAATCCCTGAGAAGTCTAAACAGAAGAGTTGGTAGCGTTAAATTGACACCATCTTCTAAAAAGAATAGCATGAACTTGTGGGAAGTATTAATGTGATCACTCGTCTTAGTGTTAGATCGGTGATACATGCTTGCAATGACAATTTTGAACCATACTCTCAAGATATCTTCAATCTCCTTGAAGTTCGATGTCAAACCTACCATTGCATCTCGTTTAGGTTTAGTTTTGATAAAGGCCAATATATTCCCTTTATTAACATGAGAGATGAAATCAGTGTTTGTCTTCTATGTAATCTCAAGTTTTCTGCTAAGGAAGTAAGAGGTAACTTTTTCCTTTTCAGCCTCAACATGATTTAAAAAATCTTCAACAAGGACTGGAAAAAATTGGACCTTTCAATCTTTCGAAGAAAGTATTCCAGCCTTGGAATTCAAGCGTTCCAGTAAGATCAAAACCATTACCTTTCTGATTTTTGAAATCAACAACAGTCTCGCAGAGCACGAAGAGGTCTCCAGTTGGAGTGTCGAGAGTGATGACTGGCTTTTCAAGAATGACAAAGGAAGGAACTTGTTTTTGAGGTTGTTGAGAGTGTTGAGAAGATTAAGCCATTATAGACAATTGAGATTTGAAGATGAATGTTGAAGATGAACGGTTGTAGAGAATGGTTTAGGGTTTGAAAGAGAGAAAAGTGTGGGAGAAATGTGAGCGTAGTGTGAAATATGAGTGGAGTGGGTTTATATAAACAATTAAGTAATAATTACAATAATTAAACATAATTACAAACAGTAAATGCGCAGACATATGAGGAATATGAAGGGAAATTGCAATCCAAAATGCAACGAAAAATAAAAATTTTCCCTTTAGTGATCCTTACAAATGATCATGATCAGTGATAGAATGGTTACCTCTTGCAACGATGAAACCTTTTATTCTGAATCAAAGGAGTGATCACGAGCAATGTATAATGAACAACGCCTCTACTCAGTCCACACAAACAGATTCCTTCAGTCTCAGTGCTAGCTGCTATGATTGAAGGCTTCGAGTGAGAGAGAAAAAAGAGAAATATGATCATGGTTTCACCAACTGAATTTCATCAAGTTCAGAAAGCTTCTACACAAGGGTTGTATTTATAGAACCACTTGTGTGGACTGCAAGCTAACAAGCCCAACTTAAGTGCACCATATAATAATAATAATAATAATAATAATAATAATAATAATAATAATAATAATAATAATAATAGTATAATATAATATAATAACCATTATTATAATAAATATATTTTTTATTATTATATTTAATAACTATAATAATAATAATAATATAACTCTTATTATTATATCATTCGATGTTCCATATTTCACTTAAGTACGCCGTATCTTACGGTGTTTCATAATTCTCTTAAGTACACCGTACCTTACAATGTTCCTCATTTATTCTATCTCTCATTAATATGTCCTTATGTGTGTGACACTATAGGTTCTCATGACGTTGACAATTATATTAAATCATATATTTAATATAATAAACATTAAGCGGTATCTAGTAACACATCACTGCTACCCAAGTCATGAAAATGTCATGTGATATGGCAAAACCTTTTGTGATAGTACTTGAGTGTACAATTACCATTTTCCCCTTATGTCTATATTGAACACAAGACATATATCATCTAGGTCACTCATGTCCCTCAGCATGCTTTGTGGAGTATCCATCAACTGTCTTTATGGTCATCCAGTTACAGACAATGTTAGATCAATAATAAAGTACTTGACTCTACATCTAGGGTCCACATTAGTTTCAGGTCAAAGGGTGGTATACACCACTATCACCATGAGAGTAACTTATGACATTTTGTATAACATTCTATGTAGTACTCTCATAGCGAATCAATCCAGTATAAATATTACTCCTATTATTCATACATATGTTAAGACTTGCTAACTCCTTATCCATGATCCATGAGATGTGATCATCAGTCTATCTACATAATAGTCTTAATGCTTTAAGGTTATTCCACTTTACAGTAAAGTTAGACTATGGATACTTTAAGAATAGTGTCCTTATGTTTAATGGGATCTCATGATTAAGTCACACTTAATATTTCATTAAACGAACTAGCTATTCTGGAGACTTTATTATTCTGGAAAAACAACCATAATAAAGAAATGCCTTTTATTAATAATAAGTAATTCGATATAAGTACCAAAAGTATTGGCTTCTAGGGCTTACACCAACATAATGTGTAAAGATTTAACCTATTTTCAAGAAAAATATGAAACCCAATATGTCACGTCATCAAAATACATGTTCAGGAAGTGGGACAACTGTCTCCATAAGGACCACATGTAATCAAACGAAAATACAACCATTAATGTTGTATCTGTTCATAATCCATAGGACAAATCGATGGGATTTCCTTATAAACAGAACCTTTCTAATTCATGAAAGTTCCTCACTCCAGAAAGCTCATGTTTCAGAAACAAACAAACAACAACATAACATGAGAATCTTAATCAAGAATTCTGAAAGCTTAAAATTCTAATAACATCATTTCATTCTAGACAAGGTTTTATAAACATATTTTTCAGAAAGAAAACAAATCTATCTTTAGCAAGGTGTTTTGTGTAGATATCAGTCCACTAGTGGTCTGTATCAACAAATTTTATATTAAAAATACCCTTCTGAACATAGTCACGTAAAAAGTGATGTTTAATTTCAATATGTTTAGCCCTATAATGAAAGATAGGGTTCTTGGGTAAACAAATAATAGAAGTATTATCACAGAAGATAGGAATGTTACTCTCATAATCTGATAATCTTCAAGTTGACTCTTCATCTAGAGTATTTGAGTACTAAATCTAGAAGTTACAATATATTCAGCTTCATCTGTTGAAAACGTAATTGTTGAATGTCTTTTGCTAGACCACGAGATTAGATTGTCTCCCAGAAATTGACAACTTCCAGAAGTACTTTTCCTTTCTATTTTGTCTCCAGCATAGTCAGCATCACAATACCCTGCTAATTTGTATTCACTTGATTTTCTATAAAATAAACCAAGATTAGTAGTACCTTTCAAATGCCTAAAGAATCTCTTAACAATAATTAAGTGAGTCTCCCTAGGGTTTGATTAGAAGCGAGCACACAAACAAACACTGAATAAAATATCAAGACTAGAAGCAGTTTGATAAAGGAGAGAGTCTATCATACCTCTGAATAGCTTGTGATCTACCTTACCACTTATCTATTCCTTTTCTATAATGCATGTGGGATGCATTGGAATCTTTTCTAGCTTAAATTCTGACAAGTTAAACTTCTTCAGAAGTTCTCTTGTATACTTGCTTTGGTGAATGTATATTTCTTCTGAATGTTGATCAATTTGAATCCCCAGAAATAACTTGGATTCTCCCATTAGACTCATTTAAATTTTTTCCTACATTAACTTAGAAAATTCCTTGCACAATGAAACATTAGCAGAACCAAATATAATATCACCAACATAAATTTACCAACTAGAATATCATTCTTAAAGGTTTTGCAAAAGAGTGTTGTATCCACTTTTCCTCTGGTGAGTTTGTTTTCCAGAAGAAAGTTACTTAGTCTTTCAAACCAAGCTCTAAGAGCTTGTTTCATACCATATAACAAATTTTTAAGTTTGAAAACAAAATCAGGGTTTTCAGAACTCTCAAACCTAGGGGGTTGGTGCACATACACTTCTTTAGAAATGTACCCATTTAAGAATGCACTTTTAAAATCCATCTGATATAAAATGATGTTATGATTGACTACAAACAAAACTAAAAGACAAATATATTCTAACTTGGAAACTGATGCAAAGGTTGTTGTATAGTATATCACCTCTTGTTGACTATAACCTTGTGCTACCAGTCGACCCTTGTTTTTGACGACCTTACCTTTCTCTTTGAGCTTGGTTCTGAACACTCGTCTGGTTCTAATAACATGGACACCCTTTGGTTTCTGAACAAGATCCCAAACATCATTTCTGGTGATTTGATTAAGTTCTTCTTGCATATCTAAAATCCATTCATTATCCATAAGAGATTCATCTATATATGTTGGCTCTATCAAAGATACCAAACCCAAAAGAGTTTATTCAGAAGGTTTAAATGAAGATCGAGTTCTGACTAGTGCGTCTTTATCTCCCAAAATTAATTCTTCATAATGAGAAGTTCTTGCTCTACTCTTCTTATGATGAGATGGACCAACAACAGTTTCTAGTTGAGTCGTTTCTGAGTGTTTAGCTTTAGTATCCCTGTCTTTGCCTTCTGAGTCTATGTCTCCAGAATCTTTGTCCTTGGATTCTGAGAAAGTAATCTTCAAATCTGCAAGTTTCTCAACTAGATTTGACTTTTCAGGGTCAAGCTTATCATTGAACCTAACATGAATTGATTCCTCGACAATTTTAGTTTCTGTGTTATAGATTCTATAGTCTTTTGAACGTTCAAAATATCTTAACAACAAACACTTCAGAGCCTTAGAATCAAACTTGCCAAGATTATCTTTAGTGTTCAACATAAAAAAAATACAACCAAAAGGATGGAAATAATAAATGTTGGGCTTTCTGTTCTTTCACAATTCATAGGGAGTCTTACCTAGAATAGGTCTAATAAAAATCATGTTCTGAATATAACATCATGTGTTTACTGCCTCTATCCAAAAATGCTTAGTCGTGTCAGTTTCTTAGATCATGGTGCGAACCATCTCTTGAAAAGTCCTATTCTTCCTTTCTAAAAACCCATTATGTTGTATAGTTTTAGGACAGGAGAAATCATGGGAAATTCCATAAGAATCAAAAGGATTCTCAAAGTATTTGTTCTCAAATTCACCACCATGATTGCTTCTAACTCTGACTATTTTGCAATCCTTCTCTGTGTGCACTTGTCAGCAGAAGGTAGAGAACACAGAATGTAACTCATCCTTGTGTTTCAAGAACTTTACCCATGTCCAACGACTATAGTCATCAACAATGAACAACCCATACTTCTTACCACTGAATGATGTAGTTTTCATTGGACCAAACAAATCAATGTGCAGAAGCTCTAACAGTCTAGAGGTAAAAACAAAATTTTTAGCTTTGAAAGAAGTTTTGGAAAACTTGCCTTTCTGACATGCTTCACAAAGAGCATCTGAAGCAAACTTCAAGTTGGGTAAGCCTCTGACTAATCCTAGCTTATTTAGCTGAGAAATCCTCCTCATGATAACATGGCCCAAACATCTATGCCATACCCATTGCTCCTCATTAAAAGACATTAAACAAGTTACCTTTTGGTCCTTAAGATCAGAAAACTAATCTTATACACGTTGTTTTTTCTCTTTCCGTTAAAAAGGATCGAGTCATCTTTCTGACAAACATCCTTACAAGACTTTTGATTTAAAAATGATACCATAACCATTATCATTAAATTCACGAATAGACAATAAGTTATGCATCAAACCATCGATCAAAAGAACATTTGTAATAGAAGTAAGTTTACCATTATAAATAGTTCCAGAGCCAGTGATCTTTCCCTTCTAGTTTCCTCTGAAACCGACGAAGCCTCCAAGCTTAAGTTCCAAATCTTGGAACACATTCCTTCTTCTCATCATGTTTCATGAGCAACCACTATCCAGGAACCATGGTTGGTGTTTCAGTTGAGCTGCTAAGGATGTCTGCAACATAATTGATCTTATCCTTAGGTACCCACTTTCTGGGTCCTTTTTTGTTAGTTTTCCTAGATTTTCTCACAACCTTGGGTTTCTGTGCAGTAGGATAATCAAGAGGAATTTGTGCATGATACTTGGGTTTTAGAACTAATTTCTATATCTATGAAGGCTTCTGTGCAAGCTCAGGATAGTCAAGCTCAGTTCCAGCAGGCACAGAATGCTCATAGAGAGGTTTTGGTTTTACAATCTGACTTTCGTTAACTTTAGAAGTTTCTGTACAACCTAAACCTTTATTTCCATTTTTGCTAACTCCATATATCATAGAGGCCATTTTGCTTTTATCTATGCTTTTAGGTAGAAAGTGCTGGAATGATATATCATATCTGATGACGCAATCAGTACCAGAAGTTTTCGAGAGTATTTCTTCCTCTAGTTTTAAAATTTTGCTTTTCAAAGCTAAGTTAGTACTTTCTGAAGATTTTTTTTTCATTAAGAGAAGAAATATTTTGTTCAAGTTCATCACAAGCTTCAAAAGCAACTACTCGGACTTGTTTAAGGTCCTTGTATTTATTTTGAAGACTTTGGTACTTTTCCAGCAGTTCCGAGAGACATGACTCTAAATCGGAACGAGATAGTTAGAAAATACCTCTTCAGAATCGGAGTCTGATTTTGATTTTGATTCTGATTCTGATAACACCCAGTCTTCTGGTTCTCCAGAGACTTTAGCATCAGTTGTAGTTGTCATAAAAGCAACATTGGCCTTTTCTTCTTCAGAATCAGAGTCGTCCCATGTATCCATGAACCCTTTTCTTTGCTTTGGATAATTTCTTCTTAAGCCTCTTGTCCTTCTTAAGCTTAGGACACTCATTCTTATAGTGGTCTGGCTCCTTACACTCATAGTAAATAACATCTTTTCTAGAACCCTACTTCTTCTGTCCAAACAACGAGTCAGAATGATCAACAGTCTTCCTTGCTTCTCTGAACTTCCCTTAAACATTCTGCCTATGTATCTAGAGTTTGTTGACCCTTCTGGAAATCAGTGACAGCTCATCATCATCATCATCATCGTTATCTTTTGAGTCTTCATCAGAATCTTCTGATTCTTCCTCAGCTTGATAAGCCCTTTCCTTTTCAGGTTTGGACTTCAAGGCAACATATTTTCCTTGCTTGTGAGGTTCATCTCCTTCAATCTATATCTCATGACTTCTTAAAGAACTAACAAGTTCTTCAAGATTGATACTATTCAGATCTTTAGATAGCTTTAAGGAAGTTACCATAGGTCTCCATTTCTTAGGGAGACTTCTGTTGATCTTCTTGACATGTTCAGCAGTTGAATAACCTTTGTCCAGAACCTTAAGTCCTATGACCAACATCTGAAACCTTGAGAACTTAGTCTCAACTGTTTCATAATCCTCCATTCTGAATGCCTCATACTTCTGGATTAGGGCTAAAACCTTTGTCTCCTTTACTTGAGTGTTCCATTCATGAGTCATCCTTAAGGAATCAAAGATGGACTTGGCAATATCTTTGTTTGTTATCTTCTCATACTCAGTATAAGAGATAACATTAAGTAATATAGTTCTTACCTTATGATGATTCTTATATTCCTTCTTCTGTTGATCAGACATATCACTTCTTGCTACTTTGTTACCTGCAACATCAACTGGATGAGTGTAGCTATAAACTACAAGATCCCAAATATCTACATCATAACCAAGAAAGAAACTTTTGATTCTATCTTTCCAGTAGTTAAACTTATCACCATGCACTATAATGATCTTTCTCATTGTTAGCAGCAGCTAGAGTAGCCATTGTTTCTCACACAAACTGGATCGGTACTGAAAACTGTGAAATGTTGATAAAGGTTTTTATCACAATCATAACCAGAGCTCTGATGCCATTTAAAGTTGCAAAAAACATAAGAAATGAGGGGTTTGAATTGGGTTTTAAAAACAAAAGCTTTTTACCAACTCAAAAACTCAACAATCAAAAGATTGAACAATGAGAGAGACACAAGGGTTGTTATCCTGGTTCGCTTGAAACTCAAAGCTAATCCAGTCCACCCGCCAAGGTGATTTCACCTTATACACAAATAATTATTCCACTATAATTAACTAATTACAAATGCACTAGCAACAACTGGTGACTAATGAACCACAAATACAAACAATCAATGTTTTCTCAAGGATACTGACCTAACTAGTCCCTCAAGGAACTACAAACAAACATTTTGAATTAAGATTGTATGTTTACAAGTTGCTTTTATACAAGCAGATTTTACACAAATGAAATACACAAAAATACTTAAAGAAAAGTTTGCACAAATTGGGAGCTTTTCACATAGAAACAATATTGTAAATTCGGAAACTTTCTTCAAGTCTCCAAGTCCTCTATATATATATCATGAAAAAGGAACTGTTGGCGGGCAAATAAGGAATACAAAAATGTAGTTGCCCACTAACAGAATAGTGACAGGTGTGAAAATAGTACAGTTCTTTCACCCACAAAATCAGGTAGTGGAGGAACAATTTTGTTTTGTACTGTGTACTATTTTGATCATATATCCTTTATCCTTATCTTCAAATTCATTGGCTTCTGATGAAAAGTTGATGAAGCATGAACAGAAGAATCACATAGCTAGAAATCAGAATCTTTAGAATCATCAATCAGAACCTTGATAACATCAGCATCTGACTTGAGATCTTCAGAAACTTCATAATCTTCAGCTAGAAATTTTGGAAGCTTACCATTCTTTAGAAGTTTGATTATCAGAGTCACATCCAAAAGCAGAAACCCAGAGAACATTGCAGCAACAACATGGAGTCTTCTCAGAAGCTTCTTAGAAATGAATCATCGCATAAGAAAATTTTGAAACACAAAGTTCAGAAATTGATGATGTTGCACGTCATATTCTCATAATCAAAATTGGCTGTTAAAGCTACATAATAACAAATCGTTAGGGTACCAAAATTATTCTTACACAAATACTACATTGTTATCATCAAAACTCAAGGTATAGATGCAAAACCAAATCTTGTTCTAACAGTTAATTGTGATGTATTTTAGGCATTATGAATGTTAGTTATATGGTGTTGTAATGAACTGGTTTGGAATGGCATGAGTTCTTATGGTTTTTAATGTTTAAACTGGACTAGATTGGATGTATGATTATGAAGTAATTTGTTGATAGAAGTCATTATTGTATTATTGGATGTTAGCTAATGTTAGAATGAATTCTTTTCTGTTGAAGTAGAATATGGATGTGCAATTTTGTTATGTTAGTTGAAATGAAACTAAAGGTTAGTTAGGAAATGAGTAGTTCAAAGTCAGTTTATTTGGAGATACTTGAATTGATAGAGCAAATGTAATTGGTTGGTTAGAAAAAGTAAATAGTTATGTTAGTAACACTAATGGGTAAATGTTAGAGCGTGTCATGTTTGAAATTATTGTATGCTGATGTGAACAAACTATGGTATGCTGATGTGAACAAAAAAAACTTTAGAGTTAGTTAATCACTTGGTATGTTAGGAACTCTGTTAAGCTCAATTAATCATAGCTATTTGAATTGGTAGGGACTTATGGATTTCCATGAAACTTGACATTGCTATGTTTAATTATGTCAGCTTTGGAGCTTGTTGTATCAATTTGTATTAGTAAAGAATGAAAGTGTTAGAGTTTATGTGATTTTGAATTTGATGCAAATGCTTATTAATTGGTTAATTGATGGCGAATTGACTTGAATTCTAACCTTGAATGAAAAATATGCACAATGATTGTCTAACCTTCGTAGTTGTTGATACCCATCAGCATTGTGCAGATTGCAAAAAAATTTCACCATTGGAGTTGCCCCAAAGCTCCTATTTTAATTCCAAAATCCCTAATACACTGAAAATTTTATCATAGAACATATATTGCAAATATAATACACCAATTCCACACCAAAAACATATTAACATTAATTTATCATAAAATTAGTATTATGTCCGTCATCACCAAAGCCGTATAAAAAAGAACAACACTAATATGAATTTCACATATAATTTTCATACGAAATTGAGTACTTTTCACATCACAAAAACATGTCATAACATTATAATTCAAAATTTTTTACACAACCATTTCAAGGACTCAAAACCTTAATAATGGAGGACGGGGAAAAACAACATGGAAGAGGGTTGGGATTCCTCTCTACCCTTTATGAAAACACGCTCATAGATGAATAATCTCCCCACCTTAAATTCGTAGAAGAACTGAAGTTTTTGCTTGGAACCCTAGGTTTTTCTCTTGCATCTCAAATTCCTTTTTGCTCCAACTTCTCATGTACTACACCGACTTATTTTTCTACCTATTTTTCCTTTAAATAAGAAAACCAAATATTATCTTTTATTATTTTATTTCTTCCCATTACTCTCTAACAATTAACTCCTTATCATACCAATTATATAATTATCCTATTTTCCACTTCATATCTAAAAATCTCTTATTTTATCCATATTTATATTATTTTAATTAATAAAAAATAATGGTAAATTATATAAAATCTACTCACTCTTATTAATCCAACCAAAAATACATAGAGCAATCTAATAAATCATATAAACACGTATATTTCAATAACATAAAATAATTTAAAAATTGAGGCGTTACAACTCTCCCTCACTTAAAGAATTTTTGCCCTAAAAAAATTACCTGAAGAAAATAACTTCGGATAAGACTCTCCAGCTCCCACGTCACGCTTCCTCCAATAGGTCCTCCTCACACTACCTTCACCAAAGAAATCTATTTGACTCTCAAGTGCTTCACTTCTCTACCTTGATCCACAAGGGTGATGCCCCAACAATCATGTTCTCTCTCACTTACACATCATCCAATTGAATTGCACTGAATGAATCAGGAATATACTTGCGAAGTTGAGACATCATGAAGATTTGAAAGAGAAGTTGGTAAGGCAACCATGTAGGCCACATCTCCTACTCTCTTCAGGATCTGATATGGACCAATAAAACAAGGCGTGGGCTTTCGAGACTTCAACGCATGAACACTAGTCACCTGAGCAAATCTCAAGAATTCATGATCTCCCTCTTGGAATTCAAGTGTCTTCCGTTTCTAATCATGCTAACTCTTCTATCTACTATGCGATGCCTTCACCTTCTCTTCAATCATCTTAACTTTCTCAATAATTTCCTGAACAATCTTTGGTCCAAGCGCAACACTCTCACCTGATTTGTACCAACAACAAATGTGTCATACACCTCATACCATACAAAGCTTCAAAATGTGTCATTTCAATACTATAATGGAAATTGTTGTTATATGTAAACTCAATCAATGGTAACTAACTGTCCTAATTTCCCCCTTCTCAGCAAATCCTCTAAAGACTAGATAGTTCATTCTGTCATACCGTCCATTTGCGGATGGTGAGAACAACTCAACCTCAACTTGGTTCCCAAGGATTCTTGTAAAATCTCCCAAAACCTTGACGTGAACCTCAAATCTCTATTTGAAACAATACTTAAAAGAATACCATGTAGCTTCATGATCTTACTAATGTAAATCTCTGCTAGCTTCTGCAATAGATAAGTCGTCTTTATCATAACAAAATGAGCCAACTTAGTCATTCTATCAACCACAACTCAAATATAATCACTTCCTATTTGAAGCATCTGCTACCATATTAGCTTTACCATGATGGTAACTCAACCCAAAACTATAAACCCATATTTGAAGCATCACAATACATAATAAAAGATTCCTTTACATCTGGTAAGATCAAAACTGGTGTTGTCGTCAAGCTCTTCTTCAGCTCTTGAAAAATTTCTTCGCACAAAACATCCCACACATAAGCTTTCCCTTTGATTGGTAAATTAGAAAGTGTACTAATCTGCCAATGCAGTAATAATGGGAAATCCCAAAGTATCAATCTCAAGGAATACATGACAATACAAAGTTCGTGATTCAATTGAGTTAAACAAAAGACTTGGTGGATTTTTAATTAGTGTTTTTGATAAAGGAAAATAAACTAACAAATAACAGTAAACACGACAGTTGAACAGATGAAAGAAATTAGAGTAGGCATGTTAGGGAAGGTGTATGATATGATTGCTTAACTATTCCAAATTGACCTTGCAACAACTTTTTTGAAATTACTGATTACCAGTTCTTAAGGGTATTTAATCCTAAGCCCTTAGTGAGCAAACCATTAAACATTCAAATCAACTCATATGTCCATATTGAATTATAGATGAATTTAAGCAATAATTTATTTAGAGCAATCTGGTTTCCATATGGTATCCTTAGTCATAGGTGATATCTAAAACATAATACTTTCAATTGAGCGTTAACAATGACGGTCTTGCCTAAATATTAACCGTAAATCAAGCTCAATTTTTGTGAAAGAGAAAGCATTAAGCATAAATCAAAAGTAAATCAGATAAACTAGAAATTGTTGTTATCACACGGTTCAAGTAGAAATTATCAACAAATTCAAATCAGGGAAACCCCTTAGCATTAGGGGGTTTAGCTACTCATAATAATAAAGAAAAAAATCACAAAAGTTATAGACATTACATATTATTAGATGAAAATAGGTCTTAAATGTAGAAGCAAGCTTCAAGGCCTTTGTGTTTTGATGAAGACAACTTATACAAGCTTGGTACGCAAGATACTTATGCTATATACCCGTAGGGATATATATATTGAAGATACCTATATTATACACCCGTAGGGGTATATATTGAAGATGAAACCAGAATCACCTTTCTTCTGAATTCTTCGCAAAAAGCAAGAGACGCAAGAAGCAAACAAGATCAACAAAGATCAAGAGAGTATCATCGCATACGACTTTATCGATCAAAGCTTTGTATACAAGCTACAAGTGAAAATGGTGATTCAAGGAACGGTATAACATTTTTACTTTAGAAAATTTATACAAGTGTTTTTAAAAATCACATTTCACTACACCACTTACACTAATACTTTCAAAACATTTTTAAAATACTCTTTCTATTTAAAATTAAGTATTTTCAGAAAAATCTTCAGTGTTAATCAATTAACACTTATGGTTAACCGATTAACACATTTCTAAATTATGTATTTTTGGATTTTACAACAGTATTAACCGATTAACCATATGGGTTAACCGATTAACACATATAAATTTCAAATATTTTTAAAGGTTGGAAAGGTGTTAACCGATTAACCTATTTGGTTAACTGATTAACACTGTAACAACAAGCAAAAGTGACAGATGTTCATGGAAAATTACATTGTTTAAAATTCTTCTTACTGGCTATTTTTGCTGTTACAAAATCACACCTTTTTGGAAAGGTTTCTTACTCATATAAATTAATTTCTATTTCAAAATCAAAAACAACCCCATAACAACCTTCAAGAAACAAATTTATCAAATTACTCTTTGTCTTCAACCTTTTGAATTTTCATTAAGTGTTCAAATCATATTTTGAAAGAAGCCATTAAAATAACTTTCATACTCTCACAGCCTTCTTTCACAAAGAACACTTGTATATTTCATCTGAGTATAATTTGTTTCAAGAAGAAGATCAGTCTTGAAGATTGATAAACAACTTTCCATCAAATATTTTCTCAAGAACATTTTTGTGTATTACCTTGTTGTCCAGGATTGTTGGAAACAAGTGAAGTGTATTGAAGATGATTGTTCTCCAACACTTGGAATTACCTATAGGTTTAGATAGTAAGCATCACTGTGGATGTGATTAGGCTTTACAAAAATTCTGAACTATAGTGAAATTCTCTTTCGAGTCGACAGGGGAGTGGAGTACCTTCGGAGTGTGAAGGGAACCACTATAAATCTTCCTGTGTCTCTTTTTCTTTCATGCATTTACTTTCTGTCATTAACTAATAACCGAAAAAGAACCAAGGAACCATACAAGATTGCAGCAATTTTTTAAAGATCCTAATTCATCCTCCCCCCCCCTCTTAGGCACAGTTACTACTTACAATTGGCATCAGAGCAAGTTATAGGTAATCTGTTCCTATCCGATCCAGATGGTTTCCGTAAATAACAATCTTGTATTCAAAGATGGTCGCAGCAGGAACAAACCTCCTCTGTTCTGTGGCGAATATTTTGATTTCTGGAAAATCCGAATGAAAGCACATCTAGAAGCACAAGGAAGTGAAATATGGGATGCTGTCCAAAATGGTCCATTTCTTCCCGTAACGGTAGTCAATGGAGTCGGCTCATCAAAACTGCAAGGATCATGGGATGATGATGACAAAAAGAAAGTTCTCTATGACAAAAAGGCAATAAATATATTACAAAGCGCACTTGGAATGGATGAATTCTTCCATATCTCAACATGTTCAACGACCAAGCAAATTTGGGACACTCTTGTTGAAACTCACGAAGGAACCGCCGAAGTCAAAAAATCCAGACTAAACACTTTGAGTCAAGAGTACAAATTATTCAGAATGAAACCAGGAGAATCTATCTTAGACTTGCAGAAAAGATTCATGCATTTGACAAATCACTTACATGCACTTGGTAAGACACTAACCAATGATGAAATTAATTTTAAAGTGCTTATGTCTTTATCAAGAGAATGGCAACCGAAAGTGACGACAATTTCCGAGAAGAAAAGTCTATCAACAATGGCGTCTGCTACGTTATTCGAAAAACTCCAAGAATATGAAACGGAACTCAGAAGATTGGAGAAACATGAAGTTCAAGAAAAGAAATCCAAGAGCATTGCCTTAAAAGCTGAATCCAAAGAAGTGGAGAAAGAAGACAACTCCGATGAAGATGAAAACTTTACGCTTCTTGTAAAAAGGCTTGGGAAATATTTTGGTGCAAAAAATAATGTTAAAAACTCAAGTTATACAAGAAGAAAGAAGTTCTCAAAAAATAAAGAAAAGGAAACATCGACATCAAATGGAGATATTACATGCTATGAATGTAGAAAGAAAGGCCACATCAAACCAGAATGTCCTAAACTCACAAAGAATCATGATCACAAAGGAAAGAAGGATTTCAAGAAGAAAACCTACATTGCTTGGGATGACAATGAGATTAGTTCTTCATCGGATTCCGATAGTGATCAAAGCGCAAATCTCGCATTAATGGCATCACATCATTTCGATGATGAAGACAACAAGGTTAGTAGTGATTTCTATCTTTTTGATGATGATGCTCAAGAAGCAATTGATGAACTTTTAAGTGAGTGCAAAATTATATATAAAACCATTTCATCTCAAAAGAAACAAATATCATCTTTGGAAAAAGATATTGAGAAAATGAAAAATGATTTTAAAGATGAAAAGGAAAAAATAATTAAGAATTTTGCATGCACTAAATGTGAGTCACTCTCTTTTCAAATAATCCAATTAAAAAGGGTCCTAGAAAGATATGAAAAAGGACAAATTGGTTTGGAAGGTGTTCTTAAGAATAAAAAAATTTCAAATGATAAAAGTGGTTTTGGTTATTCAAAAGTTTCTAAACCAATTTCTAACAAGACCATATTTGTCAAAGCTAAAGAACAAGTTCCTATTGAAAAGGGTGACAATCATAAAAAGGTTCATCAATATGTCAAGAAGAAAAGAAACAATAAGAAGAAATCCTATCCTCCTAGATATAAAAGCAATTTTGAGCCTACATGTTTCTATTGTGGTATAAAAGGACATACTCCAAATGCTTGTTATGTTAGAAATTTTAGTGTTACTCAAGGCCATTATGTATGGGTAAAGAAAGGAACTAACTTTGAAGGACCCAAGGCAATTTGGGTACCTAATAAAAATTAATTCTTTTTTGTAGGTATGCTTGAAGACCTCTTTAAATGAATGGTATCTTGATAGTGGATGTTCGAGGCACATGACGGGTGACCTAAGCAAATTTTCACATCTAACGCTTAAGGCCAAAGGATTTGTTACCTATGGTGACAACAACAAAGGAAGAATTCTTGGCGTAGGCATCGTTGGTTCACCGCCTTCAACAACTATAAAGGATGTCTTATATGTGGAAGGTCTAAAGCATAGTCTACTTAGCATTAGCCAATTGTGTGACCGAGGTTTCAAAATAAACTTCACTAAAAATGAATGTTTAATTGAAAACGAAGTTACTCATGAAGTTATGCTAAAAGGTAAAAGAGTTAATAATATATTTTTAATTTCCTTGGATAACGTATCTTTGAATGTTAAGTGTCTCTTGGCAAACAACAATAAATCATGGTTATGGCATAAGAGGTTTGCTCGCATTCATATGGAGCACTTGAATAAATTGATCAAACATGACTTGGTTATTGGATTACCGAAGATCAAATTCATCAAAGATAGGTTATGTGACGCTTGTCAAAAAGGAAAACAAACCAAATCAACTTCCATATCCAAAAATGTGATGTCCACAACAAGGCCACTACAATTGTTACATATAGATCTTTTTGGTCCATCAAGAACAAAAAGCTTCGGAGTTAATGTTTTCGCTTTAGTAATTGTAGATGATTATTCTAGATTTTGTTGGACTTATTTTTTAATCTAGAAAAGTGATGCTTTTAAAGCATTTAAAAAGTTTGCAAGACAAATTCAAAATAAGAAAGCGCTAACAATTGTCTCTATAAGAAGTGACCATGGTGGAGAATTCCAGAATGCTTTATTTGATGAATTCTGCGAGGAAAATGGAATCTCACACAATTTCTCTTCACCAAAAACTCCACAGCAAAATGGTGTCGTGGAAAGAAAGAATCGGTCATTGGTGGAACTTGCAAGAACAATGTTAAGTGACTCAAATCTTCCTAAGTATTTTTGGGCAGATGCAGTGAGTACGACATGTTTTGTAAGTAACCGGGTTAATATTAGACCAATTCTCAAGAAAACCCGCTATGAAATTTTCAAAGGGAGAAAGCCAAATATTTCCTACTTTCACATATTTGGATGCAAATGTTTTGTCTTGAATAACGACAAAGACAACCTTGGTAAGTTTGATGAAAAATCAGATGAAGGTATATTTCTTGGTTATTTCCTTACTAGTAAAGCTTTTAGAATTTACAATAAAAGAATATTAACTATTGAAGAGTCTATGCATGTCAAATTTGATGAATCTAACCCCTCCAAGGAGGATATTGTGTTTTGTGATAATGATGATGAATTTGTAGAAACTCCCGAAGAAGATACTTCTGAAAATATCATTAAAGAACAAGATAGACCCGTTCAACAAGATTCCAATGTCAATGATCTACCAAAAGAATGGAGGACTCATAGAGATCATATTATCGACAAAGTGATCGGAGACATAAGTCAAGGTGTTGCTACAAGATTAAATCTCAAAGATGCATGCTTAAACATGGTGTTCGTATCTCAAATAGAACCTTCTAAAGTTGGTGAAGCTCTTGAAGATGACCAATGGATTATTGCTATGCAAGAGGAATTAAACCAATTCGAGAGGAATCAAGTTTGGGAACTTGTTCCTAAACCAAAGGATAAACATATCATCGGAACAAGATGGGTGTTTAAGAACAAACTTGATGAAAATGGAATAATTGTTCGAAACAAAGCAAGATTGGTGGCTCAAGGGTACAATCAAGAGGAAGGAATTGACTTTGAGGAAACTTTCGCTCCGGTTGCAAGGTTAGAAGCCATTCGTCTATTACTTGCTTATGCATGTTCAATGAATTTTCCACTCTTTCAAATGGACGTCAAGAGCGCCTTCTTGAACGGATACATCAACAAAGAAGTCTATGTCAAACAACCTTCGGGCTTTGAAGACTTCAAGCATCCTTCACATGTATACAAATTGAAGAAAGCTCTATATGGTCTAAAGAAAGCACCAAGGGCATGGTATCATCGTCTAAGTAGTTTCTTATGCGAAAAAGGATTTGAAAAGGGCAAGGTAGATAAGACTTTATTCATAAAAAAGATAAAGGATAATACCTTACTTGTTCAAGTATATGTGGACGACATCATCTTCGATTCAACAAACAAAGAACTATGTGAAAAATTTGCTTCAATGATGCAAGGCGAGTTCAAAATGTTTATGATGGGAAAGATGAACTATTTCCTCGGATTACGAATTAAGCAATTAAAGGATGGAATATTTATCAACCAATCAAAGTATTGCAAAAATTTGTTAAATATATGGATGAATGCAAAGCTATGTCAACACCAATAGGATCCGGAACCTACGTCGATCAAGATGAATCGGGAAAATCAATTGATATTACAAAGTATCGAGGTATGATTGGTTCTTTATTATATTTGACAGCAAGTCGTCCTGACATAATGTTTAGTGTTTGTTTATGTGCTCGCTTCCAAGCTAATCCAAAGGAGTCACATCTCACAGCTGTCAAAAGGATCATGAAATATCTCAAGGGAACATCGAACGTCGGCCTATGGTATCCGAAAGGTAGTGTTTGTACATTAATTGGTTATTCTGACGCGGATTATGCAGGATGTAAAACTGATCGAAAAAGTACAAGTGGAACCTGTCACATCCTTGGAAATGCATTGGTTTCATGGTCATGTAAGAAACAAACATGTGTTGCTCTTAGTACGGCTGAAGCAGAATACATAGCGGCGGGAAGCTATTGTGCACAAAACCTTTGGCTGAAGCAACAATTAAGCGACTACGGAATTGATCTTGGATGCATTCCTCTCCGGTGCGATAACACAAGTGCGATTAACATCACAAAAAATCCAGTCATGCACTTAAGAACCATACACATTGACATTCAGCATCATTTCCTCTGTGATCACGTGCTTAAAGGAGATGTCGAAGTGACCTTTGTGGATACACATAACCAACTCGCCGACATATTCACAAAGCCACTCGTAAAAAAACCATTCTTCAAGATTCGACGAGAACTCGGAATTCTCCATGAAGGTGACATCTAAACTTTTCATATGTTATTGTGTGTAGAATATATGTTTTCCAACCTATTTACTCTCTGTTTTAAAGCATTTTTCTGAAATTTCGCGTGTGTTAACCGATTAACCCCCAGGGTTAACCGATTAACACTGTGAGTTTTTCAATTCTGATTTAAATTTTTAAATGTGTTAACCGATTAACCCCCACGGTTAACCGATTAACACTGTGTGTTTTTTCAAAAATCATAAACGAAAAATTGGTCAAAATTTTGGTAAATGGGTTTTAAGTGTTTTTATGTGATAAGTGTTTGTGATTATGTGCTCACTATGTATGCTTGTTTACTTTCAATCTTATTGCTCCTCTTCCTTTTTGCTAATGACAAAGGGGGAGAAGGATTGATCTCTAACATTTCCCTGTGCATAAATATTGTATCTCTCTTATGTTTAAGGGGGAGAAGGATTGTATCTCTCTTGTATTTAGGGGGAGCTCTCTAACTTAAGGGGAGAAATGAAGAGAACCAAGTATCAAAGCAGAATTTTCAAAGGATCGGTTGTCATCATCAAAAAGGGGGAGATTGTAGAAGAAAGCTTCAAGACCTTTGTGTTTTGATGAAGACAACTCATACAAGCTTGGTACGCAAGATACTTATGCTATATACCCATAGGGGTATATATATTGAAGATACCTATACTATACACCCGTAGGGGTATATATTGAAGATGAAACCAGAATCACCTTTCTTCTGAATTCTTCGCAAAAAGTAAGAGACGCAAGCAAGCAAACAAGATCAACAAAGATCAAGAGAGTATCATCACATACGACTTTATCGATCAAAGCTTTGTCTACAAGCTAAAAGTGAAAATGGTGATTCAAGGAACAGTATAACATTTTTACTTTAGAAAATTTATACAAGTGTTTTTAAAAATCACATTTCACTACACCACTTACACTAATACTTTCAAAACATTTTTAAAATACTCTTTCTATTTAAAATTAAGTATTTTCAGAAAAACCTTCAGTGTTAATCGATTAACATTTATGGTTAACCGATTAACACATTTCTAAATTATGTGTTTTTGGATTTTACAACAGTATTAATCGACTAACCATATGGGTTAGCCGATTATCACATATAAATTTCAAATATTTTTAAACGTGGGAAACGTGTTAACCGATTAACCTATTTGATTAACCAATTAACACTGTAACAATAAGCAAAAATGGTAGTTGTTCATGGAAAATTACTTTGTTTAAAATTCTTCTTACTGGCTATTTTTGCTGTTATAAAATCACACCTTTTTGGAAAGGTTTCTTACTCATATAAATTGATTTCTATTTCAAAATCAAAAACAACCCCACAACAACCTTCAAGAAACAAATTTATCAAATTACTCTTTGTCTTCAACCTTTTGAATCTTCATTAAGTGTTCAAATCTTATTTTAAAAGAAGCCATTAAAATAACTTTCACGCTCTCACAGCCTTCTTTCACAAAGAACACTTGTATATTTTATCTGAGTATAATTTGTTTCAAGAAGAAGATCAGTCTTGAAGATTGATAAACAACTTTCCATCAAATATTTTCTCAAGAACATTTTTGTGTATTACCTTGTTGTCCAGGATTGTTGGAAACAAGTGAAGTGTATTGAAGATGATTGTTCTTCAACACTTGGAATTACCTATAGGTTTAGATAGTAAGCATCACTGTGGATGTGATTAGGCTTTACAAAAATTCTGAACTATAGTGAAATTCTCTTTCGAGTCGAAAGGGGAGTAGAGTACCTTCGGAGTGTGAAGGGAACCACTATAAATATTCCTGTGTCTCTTTTTCTTTCCTGCATTTACTTTTTGTCATTAACTAATAACCGAAAAAGAACCAAGGAACCATACAAGATTGCAACAATTTTTTAAAGATCCTAATTCACCCCTCCCCCCCTCCCCCCTCTTAGGCGCAGTTACTACTTACATTAAATCACTCAGGTTTCATGAAAGTCTTGATCCACCTTGAAAATCTGAGTTTTCTAATATGAGTATTCTAGCCTTCAAAATGTGTTTTCCCGTCAAAAATCTTCCAACCCTTCAAAATTCGTATTCTCTGGATAAATAGGTCAATTATGGGCTTTTTTAAAATTTGGGTTATTCCATACACGTATGGCCTTCTCTCATACACTTATAGGCTATTTTTCTTTTTCACCATACGCGTATGGCCCAAGGTAGAATGTATGGTCTGTCTGGTCTCATACGTGTAAGGGATCGACCTGGTCAATGGTAGCATAAGCTTGGGCCACATGCATGTATAGGCTACCTCATACGCATATGGGCAATGACCTTGTTTTCCATCCATCTCTGCTATTATGTGTATCAGGTGAGGTGGGGTTGAATGGTCATACGTGTATGGCCAGTTGTTCAAATCGTAGTTAAAGGGGGGGGGGGGGGTTTATTATCGTCTCCACTGGGATTGCAAATATTTTAATGCTTGTCGTTCAATAGTTTACAGTTTCAAGAAAAAGGGTTTCTAAGTTTTGTTCATAAAATTGTCACGTTTTTAGTAGTAAAGCTTATAAATTCTAAAGAGTTTGATTAACAAAGTATATCAAAAGTAGTTTTCATCTATCCTAACTTATAAGTACTCTTTCAATCTTGCATGTGAAGTCGGGTCCAATTAATATCGTCGCGTATTCTCTCAACACCGTCTATCTCTAGAGCAACGTCGTGAAAAATACCGTACTCATCGCTACACGACTTCTCCATATAACAACCAATATAGTAAGTTTTAAGTTCAACACAAAGAAACTATCGACCATAGACCAATTTCTCCAATCTATAAATCGATAGATGAATATTTTAGGTCAAGTTTTACAAAATCTATGTCTAGAGTTTTACAAAACAAGAATGGATCATTAAGAACTAAAATATTCATCATATATTAATCATCACTTGTTTACATACAAGGCCAATCAAAAGAAATACATACAAGCTAATGGTAGACTACCTCTACCTTTAATACAAGAGAAATTAGCTACCCATAACCATGGTAGCTTGCTTTACAAGTAATGGAAGAAGATGAATGAGCATCCACGTCGAAGAATCGAACTTGGATGTGAATCTAGCTTCTATTTGCAAAATATCACCTTTTTATGAAGAAATGTCGAGAAATGATGTTTTGGTGTGAAAAATGGGTTACGATCCCCAAAAATGTGAAAAGTACTTATATAGTACTTTTGGGATCTGTCAAGTTTGCCATGCGAACTAATTCTTTGCCCAATGAACACAATTTTAGGCACCTGAAGAGCCTCTGAACAATTAAGTTGTCCTTGAGAAATATCTAAAGTTCATCATACGAGCAATTCTTCGCCTTGCGAACTACCTCGCTACAAGTTCACACAACAAACTTATGGTCCTTTAGCTACTGCCTCAAATCTGGGATGGTTCGCTGGTCCTTCTCTAAGACCTCGCTACAGTGAACATTCGCTACCAGTTTGCACAGCGAACTTAGTGTCCTTTTTTTACTGCCTCTAGATTGAGAAGGTTCGCTGGGACTTCCCCTAACAAACATTCGCTACTACTCCTTGCTGGTTGTTTTCCCTGCGAACATGCTGAATCTCTTCTTTTCCTTTGGCTTCCTTGTCCAATTACTTGTGTCTTATAGTTTGATGTTTTTATGCCTAATTTCTGCATAATAACACACAAATCAAAGCAACCAAAGGTATTTCCAATAATATTGAATAATAACATGATATCATGGAGTAAACCCAACAAAACATAACAAAACAATTGAAAAATGCCAATAATTAAGGATCAATTTAAAGCAAGTTTGACATTCAACAGCAGTAGGTGTGCAATTTTCTCTTTTTTTCCTTCTGCTCATGCATTTTGGCCTGGATTTCGCTCTGATCATTTTTCCTTTGTCTCTTCAAACATGTAAACACATGAAACACTACCTCAGGTGCTTAAAATAACCCATAAACAATCAAACCACAATAGATAAAGACATGACTGAAATTTACTAAAAACATATCTAAACTGCCACATAACTAACACTAATTCACATGTTTTTGACATCCAATTTATGATAAATCTAACATAAAAGGTGACTGATCACAACCTCAAACTTAGCTTGTTGCTTTCCCCCAAGCAACTTTTAGCACTGAAAACATCATGTCACCTTCAAATTAATATAACAAAAATTATAAAACACTACCATACCTCTGAGATCTTCCATGGCTCTTCTTTGTTTTTACCTTCAATTTGGCTAGATTATCAAGGTAGACTGATTTTCCATAACTACACTTGATGGTAATGGTTCTTCTATCATATCTATTCACACTTTCACCAAATCTCTCAGGTGTTTATGTGGTTACACTCAATATTCACAATATGTAATACCATACCATAGGATTGAATAAACTCTTTTTCGATTACCAGATGCACCAAACACACACAGTGATGTCTTTCAAGGTTGTAACGGGGCTAGGGTTAAGGTTGGATAATCATATAGATTAATATGCTAATGGTTCAGAGTCATTACGATCAATCTCATCACAATGTTCCTTCTAATGTGTTATCACTATTGGAATTTTTTCTTGTACTTGCCTTTTAGGGCTGGCCATCACAGACTATTTAGCTTTTAGATTTTTTTTCTTTGATTCTTGGTATCCAGCTGAGTTCTCCTTACAGTGAGTGATTTTATGATATATATTTTTTAGTTAAGTTAATTATTCAACTTTATTTTCCAGGGGCACTCACCTTTATCAATGTTGTGCAGCTACCCCAAACTTAAAGGTTGTTATTCCAACAGCAACCCAAAACTTAGAATGAAATACAGATCCGAGAATAAAACATAATAACTCTGGACAATGTGGGGAAGTGTTTGGGCCATGAGTTAATAATGTGGTACTGTTACAAACAAAGAGATACATGTTTAAAGAGGATGAACAAAGGATAATTGTGATACATGGGATGAATAGAAAGGCTCAGGGATAAAACAAACGACGCGCCTCAGTGTGTGTAATCATGCAATGGATATCAGAAAAGAGTACACGCAAGTTCTGAATGATAAAGGCATATCTAAATGCTCTCTCATTATGAATATTGTGTTTTGCTTTTTCTGTTCTCACCATGTCGGTAAAAGTTGACCTTCTTGTATGATGCAGTACTTCTTGTATGATGCAACTTCATGCTCAGTTACAATAACCATGCTTCCTTTCTAATAGAACTCCAGAGAACCACATCAAATAATTTATCAAAATTGACGGGTATGGACATGTATAGGGCATACAAGATTTTTATCTGGGTCATCTGTGTCAACCACTTATGAGGTCCCGCATGAAGTAGAACATGCTCATTCAATCCTTGTGTTCATGAGAATCCTCATTAGCAAGAGGCACTCCCTTAGGTATGTCGTGAGTCAGAGGTACACTCGATCCAACAGACTCTGTTGGTCTTTCCTCAGTGTCTAGAATACTCCGTGCATATGATGCCTTCATATGGTGGTCAACTATGTTTGCAACATCTAATGTCCTTGCAGGTTTCACGATCCATCCATATGTAAAGTCCATTACTCCTACTTTCTTACACAATAGAGTCTTCTTTGTCATACTCTGAGCCATTTCATTCATATCACTGTAAATGATTCACCTGATGTTAACCAGCTGTCGGGTCAAGAGCAGATACAACCCCAGAGCTCTCATAGTGATAAGGTCAGAGTCTCTCCGGTTTGTATCAAGAGTATGGTGAAAGAAATAGGTTCATGCTTTTGGGACTGCATCAAGATCAACAAATGTAATATTCCTCATATGCGTATAGGGGCTCCCATACACGTATGGGCAGAGACATGACAAAAATAGGAAAATCCCATACGCGTATGGGGTAGGTCATATGCGTATAGACAACAAGGTAGAAAAAGTTTAATTTTTTTCCTGATTTTGGAATTTTCCCAGTTCTGGCTTTGTCTTTTAATGCATGAAATATGAAAAATAGAGACTTGAAATTAAACCACACAATGGAATATAAAAACTAATGTTACCTCCCTTGGGTTGCCTTTCAATAAGTACTTTTTAACGTCCATAACTCGACATATGACCAGTCTAGGGTGATGTGAAGTGAACCTCTTCCACCAGGCCACTTTCTTATCTTTGGTGGTAGGGTTTTAATCTTTGTCGTTGACCTTAAAGGTGTTCTCATTTCTCTGTTTCTTTAGCTCTATTGCTCCATGTAGGAACACTTTGTTGATAATGTATGGGCCAGACCATCTAGACTTCAGCTTTCCAGAAAATAGCTTAAACCTGGAATTAAGCAACAAAACCAATTGTCCCTCGCGAAATTCCTTCTTTTGAATTTTTTTATCATGCCATTTTTTTTGTTTGTTCCTTATAAATATTATCATTCTTGTAAGCTTGGTTCCTAAATTCTTCTAACTTATGGAGTTGAATAATTCTGGATTCACTCACTTTTGTGAGATCATAGTTCATGAATTTTGAGGCCCACAATGCTTTGTGTTTTAGTTCTATAGGTAAATGATATGTTTTTCCATAAATTAAATAATAAGGAGACATACCTATGGGTGTTTTGAAAGCTGTTATGTACACCCGCAGTGCATCATCCAACTTTGTTTCCTAATCTTTTCTGGAAGCACCCACAGTCTTTTCCAAAAAAAATTGATTTGTATGTTAGGTACTTCCACCTGTCCACTTATTTGAGGGTGGTATGGGGTATCGATCTTGTGTTTCATGTTGTATTTCCTAAGCAAGTTTTCCACAAGTCAATTTAGAAACCTTGCAAAGATATTTCTTTTAAGGAAATTCACTACCACCTTAGCATAGTTTGTAGGTAATGCGACAACTTCTACCCATTTAGAAACATAGTCCACCACCACCAAGATGTAGTTTTTAACAAACGATGGTGGAAATAGTCCCGTGAAAGCTATACCCCAAACATCAAACAGTTCCACCTCTAACATGACATTTTGGGGCATTTGGTTTCTCTTTAAAATATTGCATGTCTGCTGGCATCTATCACATTCTTGCACTATGAAATGAGAATCTTTGAACAATATGGGCCAATACAATCCTGATTGGAGAACTTTAGTCTTTATCCTATCTCCACTAAAATTCCCTCCATACTCTGAGTCATGACATAGCTTGAGAATGTCCATTTGCTCTTCTTCTGGGACACACCTTCAGATTAATCCATCCACCCCTTTATGTAAAGGAATGGACCATCCCATTGATATAACCTTCAATCATGGAAAATGTTTTTCTTTATATTATAATCAAAATAACCAGGGATAACACCATATACCAAATAGTTCACATAATCTTCAAACCATGGTACACTAGTAATTGCGAGGATACACTCATTAGAAAACTCATCCTTGATTAGATATTTCTCTTCTGTTTCTTCAATAGGGGACATTTTGGACAAGTGATCAACAATAGTGTTCTCATAACCCTTTTTATCCAGGATCTCCAAATCAAACTCTTGAAGCAACAATGTCCATCTCAATAATCTTGGATTTGATTCTTGTTTAGAAAAAAAATACTTCAAAGCAACATAATCAGTATACACAATAATTTTTTAGCCTAACAGGTAAGACATGAACTTGTCAAAAGCATAAACAACTGCTAACAAGTCTTTTCCAGTAGCTACATAATTCAACTGAGCAGGATTCAAAACACGACTGACATAATATATGACATGCAACAGCTTTTCTCTTCTTTGTCCTAACACGGTCCTCACTGCAATATCACATGCATCCCACATGATCTCAAAAGAGAGAGACCAATCTGGGAAAATCACTATAGGTGCAGATACCAACTTACTCTTTAATGTTTTAAATGCAACCATACACTATTTGTCAAAAGTGAAAGGTTTGTCTTTCAGAAGTAAATTAGTCAAAGGTTTATCTATTTTTGAAAATTCTCTTATGAAACTGCGATAGAAACCTACATGTCCTAAGAAACTTCTTATTCCTTTCTCATTCACAAGAGGTGGGAGATTAGCTATCACTCCATTTTTGCTTTGTCAACTTTTATTCCATTATGGGAAATTTTGTGACCAAACATTATACCTTCCTGTACCATAAAATGTAATTTCTCCCAATTCAAAATTAGATTTGTTTGTTGTCACCTTTCTAAGACAATAGATAAGTTAGTTAAACAGTTATCAAAAGAAGAACCAAAAACACAAAATTCATCCATAAACACTTCCATATGCATTTCAAGCATGTCAGCAAAAATGGACGTGATACATCTTTGAAATGTAGCAGAGGCGTTGCACAACCCAAATGGCATCCTTCTGTAGGCAAATATACCATATGGGTATGTAAACATTGTTTTCTCTTGATCCATAGGGGCTACTGTTGTTTGATTATGTCCTAGCACCCATCAAGAAAGAAATAGTACTCATGACCAGCGAGCCTCTCCAACATTTGATCAATGAATGGGAGAGAAAAATTATCTTTCCTTGTTGATGTGTTGAGTATTTTGTAATAAATACACACTCTCCAGCCAATTACTATTTGAGTTTGAATTAATTCATCTTTTTCATTCACTATCACCGTTTTTCCTTTCTTCTTTAGCACAACATGCATGGTAACCCATGAACTGTCAAATATAGGATATATCAGATATGCATCTAGAAATTTCACCAATTCTTTGAAAACTACTTCTTTCATTGCTGGATTTAATCTTCTTTGGGGTTGCACTACTGGTTTGTGATCATCTTCCATTAGTATTTTGTGCATGCACATTGTTGGTTTGATCCATTTTAAGTTTCCAATGGTACATCCAATGACACTCTTGTATTTCTTGAGTACATGTACTAGTTTCTCCTCTTCTTTTTATTTTGTAATGGAATTTATAATAGTCGGGAAATTCTTTGCAGAGTCTAAGAAAACATATTTGAGATTCTCAGATAGCTACTTCAACTCTGTCCCTTTTTCTGATTCCTTTTGGCTTTATGCTTCTTGTGGTGCCTTTAAATCCTCCACCAGTGTGGTTTGGATTTATTTCACTGAGGTTGTACTTCCATCATAGCTAGAACTTATTTTTCTTTCTCATATTCATTCTCTTCTATTTCTTGAGAAGATAGGCTAAGGACTTTTTCCAAGGGTAACTTTGGTGTTTGCATCTAAACAGACTGAGCAATCACAGTGTCTAACACCTCAACTGTATTACTGGTCCCCGCATCATCTTTGTACTTCATAGTGTTCCAAACATCAATCTTTAGTTCTTCATCATAGACTTTTAGAGTCATGGTTCCTTCTTCTATGTCTATCATGCATCGACCGGTCTCCAGAAATGGTCTTCCTAAGATAAGTGGAATCTCTTGATCTTTAAGCATTTCCAGAATCACAAAAATTAATAGGAAACACAAATTTGTCTATTTTTACTGGAACATCTTCTACTATCCCATTGAGTCTTTTTACTGAGTGATCTGCAAACTAAAGTGTCATTCTGGTATCTTTAACCGTACCAATGTGTAGCTTTCTGTAGATGGATAAAGGCATAGACTCACATTAGCTCCCAAGTCGATAAGTGTTTTCTTAAATTTTCTATCTTCAATTGTGCATGGAATGGTGACAAAGCCTCTATCTTTGTTTTTCACAGGAATCTTCATACCTTGTAAGATATCACTTCATGTTTTAGTCAAAAGTATAGGTTCAATGTATATTGTGCGTTTCTTGGAGATTATATCTTTCATGAACTTGACATATATAAGCATTGGCTTCAGCGCCTAAAAAAAGGTATATTTATCACATGCTTTTTGAACATTTTTAAGAACTTCTCAAAATTCTTTTCGTGTTGATCCTTCTTCTGTGCTCTTTGTGGATATGAGAGTCTAATGACAGGTCTTTGCTCTTTTTGTTTTTCCTTCTCAACCACTTTTGGTGTAGCTACTTCTTAAGGCTTTTTTGATAGTCCTTTATTTTCAGATCTATCTCTAAAATATGGTCTTCTTTAACTGATTTGTCTTTGGAACTCTTAGTTTTCTTCGTACTTCTTGTCAGCACAAGACTAATATTATTATGTTTTCTTGGATTTGTCACTCTTGCACTAGGAAGGGTACCTTGTGCTTGAGAACCAACTATCTGTTGTGATATTTGACATATTTGAACTTCTAAGTTCTTCATAGAAGTTTTAGTGTTCCTTTGGCTTTTTCTTATTTTTTCTTGGAATCGAGAGTTTTGAGTAACCATCTTTTTAATATGTATTTCTCAATCTGCCTTATTTGGAGATTTTTGTTGATACTTTTGTTTAAATTGATTGTGGTATTTTTGTTGAGGTTGGCAGCGTTATTGATTTTGATAGTGTATTGGTCCCTGCTTCTGAACATTCCATTGTTGGTTTTTTTAGGATAACTTTGGATGATTCTTCCAATCCAGATTATATGTATTAGAATAGGGATTGTTCTGTTTGAGATAATTTACTTCTTCAGTTTATTATGTATGTGCCACATAGTACATAGCAAAGTGAGGACCACCACAAATTTCACAACTAACTACTTGGACCAGTTGAACCTTAGCCACCTGTTGAGTACTTATATCCACTACCTTAAGTATTATTTCAACTTTAGCAGGAACTTGATCTTCAATCTTTATACTCTAAGTAGCTAGTTTCAAATCGATCACCCTTTTTGTATTGCTTGTACGCCTATCATACAACTATAAGTGTTCATTAGGAGCAATTACTTATGTTATCTTATTGATACCAGTGGCTATTGTAAAGTTAGATGAGCCACTGGAAGCTATATTAATCGGTTTCTTAGTCTTTAACCTGGTCCCATTAACAAGCAATTGCATCTGTTCAGTTTGATTAAGATTTTGAGTAGGACAAGCAACAAGTAGCCTCTTGAATCTTTTATATGAATCACACACTGATTCGCCCTCTTTTTGTCTAAAGTTGAGGATTTCATATCTTTTTTGAGGAAGACTGAAGCAGGAAAATCTCATTCAGAAAATTTATTTCCATCTCTTTTGAAGTAGTGATACTTCCAGCAGGAAGTGAGTAAAACCATTCTTCGACATCTTCAGCTAGAGTAAACGAAAACATTCTCAACTTTTTTCTTTCTTTAGTGTTCCTTTTTATCCTTAGAGTAGTATTCATAGTCAGAAAACTTTGCAGATGTTTATTTGCATCTTCATTAATTTTTCCTATGAAAGGTCTCTTCTCAAGTTGGCAGATAGTAGTTGGGTGCAACTGAAAGTTTAGAACATTCACCGGTTGGTTAACTATGGTTAAACTACCACCTGGGGCGTTTCCTCTTCCATAATCCCCAAAATGTCTTTATTCTTGAGTTTTAGCCATAGGTGGTGTTTCTAATTCTATGTCTGATTTTATATTTGAATGGTTAGAGTTGACGTCCGCTTAAACTTCCAGCCTTACTTGCCGAGCTTGTCTGAACCGAGCGTGTAATGTTCTTTTTGGTTCTGCGTCAAAAGAAAAACCAACTGAGGTTTCTCCTCACAAACAAATATCAGACAAATATTAGCAGTAACAAAATTAAAATAATAATGAATATGCTTAAATGCACTTTTGATCTCCCTAGTTTGGACGTTTTAAACAATTGGTTCCCCTATTACAAAACCAACGAGTTTAGTCCCTTAATTTTGATGGATTTTGGATCTGTATGGTCCCCTATCCATTTTTGCTTATGTGACAACTTCATTAATGAGGTGGCAGATATTATTAGGATCCATGTTGTAATACCCCAAATTTTACCCTTTCTTTTTTATTTTTATTTTAAATTCTTATTAACTTAATAAATTAACCTTTTTTTTTAGATCTTGTTTTTTTAACTAATAATAATTTAATTAACCTTTTTTATAACTTTACTAATGTTTGTTTATCAACTTTTTTTCTATTTAGTTTATTTATTTAAATCATTTTAAGTTCTTCTTACTAACTTTTACGATTTAGATTAAAATTTAACTTTTTTTTTCTTCTTTTGTTCAAGAGTAAATTTTTATAACTTTTTTTAATTAATTTCTAACACATTTTTTTAATCAAATTCTATTACCTTTTTAAAATTAAATCTTTTTTCTAACTTTTTTTTAAAAGATAAATCCTTTTTCTAACCCTTTTTTAAAGCTAAATCTATTTCTAACTTTTTAAAGTTAAATCTTTTTTCTAATTTTTTTAAAAAAATCAAATCTTTTTTCTAACTTTTTTAAAAGTTAAATCCTTTTTCTAACTACTTTTTTAAAGTTAAATCTTTTTTCTAACTCCTTTTTAAAGTTAAATCTTTTTTTTTCTAACTTTTTTTAAAGTTAAATCTTTTTTTCTAACTCTTTTTAAAAATTAAATCTTTTTTTCTCTAACTTCTTTTTAAAATTATTTTTTTTTCTAACTTTTTTAAAATTAAATCTTTTTTTCTAACTATTTTAAAAATTAAATCTAACCTTTTTTTTATAAATTAAATCTATCCTTTTTTTTTTAAATTAAATCTAAATCTTTTTTTGACACCATTCTTTTTCAAATTAAAATTCTAAATTCCTTTTAAAATTAAATTCTAACGCCCTTTTCTTTTTCTTTTTTTAAATTCTAAATTCTTTTTAAAATGAAATTTCAACCGTTTTTAAAATAATTCTAACACTTTTTTTAAATCAACATTCAAATGTTTTTTATTTTAAAATTCTAACTCAGTTTTTTTAAACTTAAAACTCTAATTTTTATTTAACTTGAAACTCTAACTTTCTTTGCTAACATTTTTAAATTTAAATCCCAACATTTTTTTTTATCAAATCCAATCACAATAAATCACAGATGGAGCAAAATCAAATCAATCAGATCATATCATCATCATAAGAAAATCAGATCTAAATATCAACATCACCATCATTGAATCAAATCTGAAATCATCATAAAAATTCATTCAAATCAAATCAGAGATTGAAAAAGATTGAGATATTCAAATCAAATCTGAGATTGAAAAAGATTTAAAAAAATCAAGTATAAAAGGACCCTCAGGAGCAACAAAACAGGGGGATCGGCAAGCATCAAAGACTCTTACAGTCTTCATCAAAACTGACTAAGTTCAATTGATTTTATTTTCAGTTTAAATATTCAATTATCATATTTGTAACTGCTTATGGGATGCAATTTTGCGAGACAATTGTCGCATTTATCTTTCCGCACTTTATTTTCTGCCGTTGTATGTATATTTAATTTCATCGCATCTTTATAGTTAATTTCACATCTGAAGGTTAGGTCTAACCGTTTGGCCGCCGTGTCAATAGTCCTCAACTTCAAACCCTTACAACCTCACAAACCCTAATTTTCACAAATGCCTCGCCGCAGGCTAAATTACAATTTTACCCCTAACATTAGGTCAAAGAGCCGCCGCGTTCATTTTAGGGTTTCCCGCCGTGTAATCCCTAACTTAATCCTAATTACAACTTAACAATTCAACGTAGAGATTTGGAGTTTCTACACTCCACGTAAGCGTGTCCTTAAGATGCGTTTATTCCCCTTGAGACCTTGACCACAGTCAAGAAGTCTCTAACCTCCCTTTTGAGGGGAACTACGATTACTCTGATTCCACTCCCGTAAGGATACGTAGGCACAAGATGCGATGTCTTGCCGAGTAAACTTAGAATTAACCCCTTAGGTCTCTTTTCTCATTTTTAATCCTTTGTACATATACCTTAAGCAAATAAATAAAGCAAATAGTAAACATCTGAACAAAAGGTTCCTGTAGAGTACTACAGAAGTTTAGGGTGCTAATACCTTCCCTAAATTTAACCAACCCCCGAACCCTAGATCTTTCCCCGCATTGTGTTTACGATGCAAAAATAGGTTTTCCCTCTTTTGACCTTTTCCTTCGGATAAATCAAAGAGCGGTTGTGAATTGAATTGCGATTCAAACTAATTAATAGTTTGTTATCCTATTTCCACCGCAACAGAAAATGGCGACTTCACTGGGGAGTCTTAACTTTTGAGGGTTATCCCTAATTTGTTCATATTTATTACTATTTGTTTTACTATTCATTTGCATGTATATATTGTACTTTGATTTTGGGACTGTTCCTTGTGTTGTGAGATAAGTCCTACGCCCGGACTAGTGACATTATTATAGGATGGGGATATATTCGATGAGGCTTATAGGGAGTGAATCCCGACCAAGCTGATTCGAGAATCACCGCTCAGTTGAGACCTTTTCGAAAATGGTTCGGTTGAACGAGTAATCGTGAAAACTTTTTCCATGGTCGATTGAAGTCTGTGATATTGAGGACCGTAGTACCTTAACACCACCTTGGCCTTATTTAGGACGTAGTGCGGGAACTATGTGGGAGTAGTCCCACAATGGTTGCTACGCGATACTACACTCAAAAGAGGTTCTCTTGAGAATATTATTAATCCCCGAGTCAGTCGGAAATTTGATAATATCCGAAAGATGGGCTGATGACTTTGGGCACTTTTTAGAACCTGGTTCTGCAGGTACGACTAACCTATAGTACACTCCTTTTGGGGATGGGTAGACCTTAACTCCACTCACGTTCCTTTAACCTAGGACTTTATGTGTTTTCATGCATTGCATCCATAAAGCATCATATTGCATTAAGACTTCATGGAATTCAAACTCTATTTATGAACATTGCAGGATACCATGGATCACTCTAGAAAGCATACTTTGAAATTTACTTTTAGGGGTTTTAATTTGGAAGTCCTAGAGAAGCTAAGAGATTTGGTTCAAGATCAAGAAAAGTTCCAAAACAGATATGGAAGGCTATTGTCTTTGTTGAAGGTTCAAGTAAACGAAGGACTTCTTGCGACTTTGCTACAGTTTTATGATCCAGATTATCACTGCTTCACCTTTCCAGATTATCAGCTTTTACCTACCTTAGAAGAGTACTCTCAGTTGGTGGGATTACCTATCTTGGATAAGTCTCCATTCCCGTTCTTGGAGGAAGACCCTAAAGAACGAGATATTGCTAAAGCCATTTGTCTAAGGATATCCGATGTCAAAAACAATATGATCACAAAAGGGGGGACCTCCGGTTTTCTCAGGGACTTTCTAATTAAGAAGGCCCAATTTTATGCCGATCATAAAGACATGTTTGCCTTTGAGACAATATTTGCTTTGCTTATTTATGGGTTGCTGCTTTTTCCTAGTTTTGAGGGGTTTGTGGACCTTAATGCAATCAAGACCTTCATGAGGAGAAATCCAGTTCCAACGCTATTGGGTAATACTTATCATTCAGTACATCTTCGAAACTTTCATGGTGGAGGAATGATTACATGTTGTGTGCCATTACTATACAAGTGGTTTATTTCTCACTTACCCAAGTCCGGTCCGTTCTGGAGACCTAATCAAGAACGTTGGTCGCAAAAAGTTATGGCTTTAACTCACTCTGATATTGATTGGTATAATCGCATGTACGATGGGATATCGATCATTGATAGTTGTGGAAACTTCAACAATGTGCCTTTGCTCAGTTTCAATGGAGGAGTTAGCTACAATCCAGTCCTAGCTCGCCGACAGTTGGGATACCCCTTGAAGGAACCGCCTAAAAGTATTCATGTGGAGAAAATCTTTTTCAAAGACGACAAAAAGCTTCAAGATCAGATTCTATCTTCTTGGAATCATCTGCATAGGAAAGACAAAGAAAGTTTGGGCAGACCTAATTGTGTGTCTATGGAACCATACCTTCAATGAGTTCGAGGAAGAGCTATTGAGTTGAAGATGCCCTACTCTCGCCAAGATCCTTTACCTCAAAGAGAAGAACTTGTCCAGTATTTCATGACTGAAGCTGAGACTTTGAAGATCACTTTGAAGAAATCACAATGCGAAGCAGAATCATGGAAGAACAAATACCATGTGATGGTCAGCAAGTACGAAGAACTTCAAAAGCAGATTCAATTGAAGAATGATGAGATACAATCCTACAAGAAGAGAAGGCTCTACGAATATTTATTTTCCTCCGAATCTCCGTCTGCTCACTGAAGTTGTGGAAGATGCTTCTCTTGGATTTTCTAGGCTTTTATTTAGCTATTTTGGTTGCAAGAATATTATTTGTAATCTGTCTTCAATGAATTAAAAGTTTCCTTGGTATTCCGCAATATTCGTAAATATTTGAATTCCATGAAATCTTCATTTGCATCCACATTTTTAGCATCATACTTTTGCATTGCATGTGTCTCCCGTTTTCTCATACGCGGTTTTCTCACCCTCCAATTTTGTCACCCTGAGTTCTCTGCATCAATACGACCCTTCATAAGGATGGAAGATCAAAACCAAGAGATCAACCGTGTCAGCCATGAACTCAAAGATCTTCGAGGAAGTGTAGGGCAGATTTTGGGGATGCTACGAGCTCTTAGTGTGAAGGTGGACGCTCAGTCTACTGTTGTTTCTGAGACTACTAATACCGTTATGGAACCTCAACGAGCTGTTATTGTCGAGAATGTACCTCCTCACGGGCTTCAATCCGGTTTGGTGCCTCCTAGTGCTCAACCATTTCGACGAGCTACCCCTCCAAAGTGCAAAACTCCTAACTCCGACCATGGTAAAGGACCTGCACGTTCGAGGAACCGCAAAACGGCTACTCCTCAACCTTGGCAACATCAGCAGAGTTATGGTCAAGGTTATCCGTTTCCATATGCCCAGCAACCCTATGTAGCTACTGTTGCACCTCCTTTCAATCAGCAGTTTCCTACATACCAGCCTGTGCAGTCAGCTCCAGTATATCAAGCGCCGATTCATCAACAACCTTCCGGTTATCCGCCCATGCAAGTTCCTGTCAACAGTCAACGAGTGCTCAACGCTCCTGTTCTCCAACAATCACAGAATCAGGTTCCTTATCCCCGTAAGAGGCAGTATAAGCCTTGTCCTCCAATACCGATGACTTTCACTGAGTTATACCCCCATTTGGTACAACAAGGTCTGATTACCACTCGTGCTTTGGGTCCTCCGCCTAATCCGTTACCTGCAGGTTACAACGCTGCCGCTCATTGTTTATTTCATGAGGGTGCACCCGACCATGATCTAGAGAATTGCTACGCTCTTAAGAACTATGTCAGAAATTTGCTAGAAACGAAGAAGTTGTCTTTTAGCGATGCTCAGCCGAAGATCGAGACTCCTCTCGGGGTTCCTTGCTTGTCAAGCTTAAATTCTGCAAAGCATGTCCCCTCAGCAAATCAGTCGAATCCAGTAATTGTTCAAAGGCCTAGCTCGCTTCATTTCAGTAACCCTCAAGATGATATGACCGGGATCAACAAAGAATTTGGGAAAGTTATTTTGAAGCAACAACTGAAAACTGTTGAAGATGTGACCAGCACAACTGGGGCAAGCCATGACGACTCACAGTGATCGTAAACCAGACGTCCTTTCCATTGAGGCTCCGCCAAAGGAAACTGTTACTCTTGAATGCAAGATTTCATAAACATTTAGAAGGATTTTTCTGACAGTTCATTTGTTTATTTATATGTATTTCTCTTTGATTAGGCATATTTAGCATGCACGAACTTGTTTATCTTTGATTAATTAATGCAACGCATATGTTTGTCTTGAATAAATCCATTCGCTTCACTCATTCAAAAACGTTTTCATAAATCATAATGCCAACTTTACCCGATCTCTTGTTCTGATGGAGAATTTGGGGGGAGGATGACGAACCCAAAACGTCAGATTTCTTGTCGTATGCTTTCAATTAAAACCTGCTGATGATGTAAGGCGTTGTTTCAAATCCCAAACACTGGAGATATAAGGATGTTAATCCCTAGTCAACCTCTTTGAGCCTTGAAGTAGGAGTTTTTCTTTCTTTTAAGAACCTTCATCCTAACCTGGGGCAGGGTAGGTTTCAGTTAAACCGATCGAGCACTTGGATCCTCAAAAAGGAAGAGCAAACCTTCGAGAATTTATCCTTAGCATCTTAAGAAGTCCAATACAATGACTATCCCCCGGTTACCTAAGGAGTGGGGCAGTCACGAGCCTTTCAAAAGATTTACACGACTTGTGCATAAAAGAATATTCAAAAAAATAAGAGCCCGCTAAGTCAAAACCTATGAAGGAGACTTAGGCAAAACTGGGGCATCCCGCTGGACTCCAAAGTCAGATCAAAAGACGTTGTCCAGGCAAGAGTTAGGGAATAAGAACAACAAACCAGTAGTTTTTAGAATCCCTATAAAGAACAAAGTTGTGTGATCGAAACGCCAAAAGAAATAGGCGAGTGACTGCCATGTCCAAAGCCTTGATAAGTTCTCGACCATAGCAAATACGCTTGAGATATGAGCGTTCGTATCCGATTAACTGAATTAGGATTGGAGAACATCGCGAAGAAGGGGTGGGTACAAATATAACTTTGAGCCTTTATCCTTTGTTTCTTAAACCGTGAACCGAGCCACGATACAACCTTTAAAAGACCGAATTGAAGTAGGACTTCGGTTGAAAGCATACTCGACAAGATCACGTTTCCTGACTCCTACGAGCTATGCTCAGAAAAAATTCATGTTGGCATTACAATTAAAACGTATATCCTGACGAGTGATTTCGGTCACAAGTTATTGCGATATCTTTTTCAAAACAAAAATTCAAGACAAATATATGTGTGCATTGACAAGCTCAGGATAGGCATTTCAGGCATGACGACTTTGCTTGATATCTTAGAGATTTACATATGAACATAACCCGTGGAACTTGAAGATCCCGCTAAACAGGGGCAGGCAGTTTCCCAATCCGCTTACCAACGCGAGGCTGACGTTCTTAAGAGCTATTTCTCAAAGATTTCGTCGTAACACGAATAATTTGTGCCAGTTACGTCGAGACCTGACGAATCTCTCAAAGAGTTTGAAAACATTGGGGCAACCAGACTCCGTGTTCTCTATAAAATCCTCTTGAGATGACCCTACCTCATAACACAAGTATCCTGGGGCACCGTGTTTTTTAAAGGAAAACAAATGGAGACTACTACAAGGTCCTTCAAGATCAAAACCATGTGGTTTCACGACTCTCTTCATGCACCCGATGGATTTTACTCGCGGCGGTCTTCATTCCCCAGTAAATCTCAGTGTTGCAACAGACTCCTAAACTATTGCCTCATCGCAGTCCCCAGAGAGACTATAAGCCGACAACTTTTTCTTGGGTAACTCGAAAGTGGCCCTCAGGTTTTCTTCTCCCCATGTGAAGACGTGATACTGTGCACCCAAGCAGATTACCTTCTCCCCAGAGAATTCAGAACTTTAAAACCAGATTTGGCTCTACCATTGATCCTTCTCACCCATGATTGACGTATTGGTTGCAGAGAATGCAGGTATCTCCGTCGAGATGTTTATTTCATCTCTCGTCCCGTCTCTAGCATACGCAGGGGCATAAGCATCACATGCCTATTTCATATATTCATTTCACATACTCATTACATACTCATTCCATTACGTCCTGCATATTTAACTACATACATAGACATTAACATACATTCACATTAACATATGCATTAGCATTCACAGGTTCATTGTGTTTCACCATCATTGGTTGTTACCGCCGAATAACTGGGTTTGTCCATTCTCTCCAAATAGATTGTCAGCCCTAAGCATAAAATACATATGTGTTTCCAGTTTCCCCACAGAGCTCGATCCTCGTGGATGACGGTTACTTCCGCTATCTTTCCTCGCCAGGATAAGATATTTACCCTTCGAGATCATTCCCTCGATGGAGTCTTGATTACCAGTTTTCTTTCTAGCTCGATCCTAGATTGAATCTCAGTCTTGTCGGTCGCCGAGCCCAACCGGACGTGCATTTATTTTGCACCGTTTAAAATTTTTCACCATACATTGGCAGATATGCGACTGTTCTCGCCTGAGAAGCTTATCACTGTACTCGGATGTGCATTTATTTTGCACTATCTTTCAAGAAAATCAATCACAATCCTTTACAGATACACGCCTGGAAAATCTATCAGTACATCTTACAGCATCGGTATGCAACTGTTCTCGCCTGAGAAGCCTATCGATATAACAATCCTACATGTTACAGCATCGGTATGCAACTGTTCTCGCCTGAGAAGCCTATCGGTACAACACTTTACAATCCTACAGCATCGGTATGCAACTGTTCTCGCCTGAGAAGTCTATCAATATAACAACCTTACACAACAAGATCAGCAACTGTTCTCACCAGAGAAGCTTATCACAACCATACACAACGGGATATGCAACAGTTCTCGCCAAGAAAAGCTTATCACAACATTTTACAATCGATCAGCAACAGTTCTCACAAGAGAAGCTTATCACAATCGATCAGCAACAGTTCTCGGTTAAGAAGCTTATCGTAACGTTCTTCAGCAACGGTATGCAACAGTTCTCCGCCGAGAAGCTTATCATCATCTGTTATCACCTCTACAAGCAGTTCTTACATGAGAAGCTTATTATTGCCACTCTTGCAAATAAGCGACATTTCTCGCCTGAGAAACTGATCCTATCTTCGTTATGACTCGCAGCAAATGGCCATCTCCATCGAGCAGTTGGGCTTCCATTTTTCTTGTCGTCTTGAAGTATGGGGAGGTTTGAACCGAATCATATTCAGGAGAGCACAAATCTTGAAGTATGAAGAAGTTCATTTACCCTTTAGTAAAAGAAGGAGCGGAATCATATTCAGGAGAGCACAGATCTTGAAGTATGAAGAAGTTCATTTACCCTTTAGTAAAAGAAGGAGCGGAATCATATTCAGGAGAGCACAGATCTTGAAGTATGAAGAAGTTCATTTACCCTTAGTAAAAGAAGGAGCAGAATCATATTCAGGAGAGCATGAATCTTGAAGTATGAGGAAATTCAGTTTACCCTTTAGCAAAAGAAGAAGCGGAATCATACCCGACGCGCTGTCCTCGGAAGTATGAAGAAGTTTATTTTATCCTTTAGTAAAAGAAGAATCTGAAACGTATTCCAGGCACCGACCTTAAATATGAGAAGATTTATATATCAGATAAGCAGCAGCCTCTCTGTTTGAGTGCTTATCCATTTTGGCATGTAAGTCCCTTCCAACGATAAGTGACAGTTCTCCCTCGAGAAGCTTATCAGGGCATTTCCCATCAAAGCCCATTTATTTTGGCATACAGCCGGTTTTTACCCTGTATATCTGATATGGATTTCTGAAAAGTCCATTCGATCCCATCACGAAGGATAGTTTATAGAAGCTTGGATGTTATTATTTGCTCAATGCTCCAGCATTCTGTAATCAATCTGGCAGTCGTGTAGATCCAGTCTTATTGTTAGACATTCCCAAGTGGAGGCCATCTCGTAGGCGCCATCTCCATTTAGGATCATGTTCTAACCACTCAAAGTCCATTTATTTTGGCATACAGCCGGTTCTTTTTACCCTGTATATTTGCTACGGAGTTCCGAAAGGCCCGTTTGATCCTGTCACGAGAGATAGTTTACAGAAGCTTGGATGTTATTCTTTGCTCAATGCTCCAACATTCTGTAATCGATCTTGCAGTCGTACATGATCCAGTTTTACTTTTAGATTCCCCAGTGGAGGTCGTCTCATAGGTACCGTTTCCATTTGAGAATCTCGTTCCTTTTCTAAAAAAGACAATTGGTCGTGTTCGCACCAGTTGACCATCATTTTTTGGAATTCCCCAGTGTTGTGCTGTCGTCCCAGCGCGTCGTTTTCCCCAGTGTTTTCTTCTCGTAGCGTCTGTCCCTGCGTCGTCGTATACGTCAGCATTTTCGCATTCATCATTCCAGCATACGCATCATACCATATTCATGGCATTGTCTGCATTAGTCTGTCCTCGTTTTGTCTATAGCATTGCATATCGCCACATATAAGGGCAAAATTTTCGGTTATCTATATTTAAATCCCTCCACCATGATTCCTCGAGTCTCCGCCACTCAAATCATCCGGTGTAGCTATTTAAATAGGGGCAACTGTAATACCCCAAATTTTACCCTTTCTTTTTTATTTTTATTTTAAATTCTTATTAACTTAATAAATTAACCTTTTTTTTTAGATCTTGTTTTTTTAACTAATAATAATTTAATTAACCTTTTTTATAACTTTACTAATGTTTGTTTATTAACTTTTTTTCTATTTAGTTTATTTATTTAAATCATTTTAAGTTCTTCTTACTAACTTTTACGATTTAGATTAAAATTTAACTTTTTTTTTCTTCTTTTGTTCAAGAGTAAATTTTTATAACCTTTTTTAATTAATTTCTAACACATTTTTTTAATCAAATTCTATTACCTTTTTAAAATTAAATCTTTTTTCTAACTTTTTTTTAAAAGATAAATCCTTTTTCTAACCCTTTTTTAAAGCTAAATCTATTTCTAACTTTTTAAAGTTAAATCTTTTTTCTAATTTTTTTTAAAAAATCAAATCTTTTTTCTAACTTTTTTAAAAGTTAAATCCTTTTTCTAACTATTTTTTTAAAGTTAAATCTTTTTTCTAACTCCTTTTTAAAGTTAAATCTTTTTTTTCTAACTTTTTTTAAAGTTAAATCTTTTTTCTAACTCTTTTTAAAAATTAAATCTTTTTTTCTCTAACTTCTTTTTAAAATTATTTTTTTTCTAACTTTTTTAAAATTAAATCTTTTTTTCTAACTATTTTAAAAATTAAATCTAACCTTTTTTTTATAAATTAAATCTATCCTTTTTTTTAAATTAAATCTAAATCTTTTTTTGACACCATTCTTTTTCAAATTAAAATTCTAAATTCCTTTTAAAATTAAATTCTAACGCCCTTTTCTTTTTCTTTTTTTAAATTCTAAATTCCTTTTAAAATGAAATTCCAACTGTTTTTAAAATAATTCTAACACTTTTTTTTAAATCAACATTCAAATGTTTTTTATTTTAAAATTCTAACTCAGTTTTTTTAAACTTAAAACTCTAATTTTTATTTAACTTGAAACTCTAACTTTCTTTGCTAACATTTTTAAATTTAAATCCCAACATTTTTTTTTATCAAATCCAATCACAATAAATCACAGATGGAGCACAATCAAATCAATCAGATCATATCATCATCATAAGAAAATCAGATCTAAATATCAACATCACCATCATTGAATCAAATCTGAAATCATCATAAAAATTCATTCAAATCAAATCAGAGATTGAAAAAGATTGAGATATTCAAATCAAATCTGAGATTGAAAAAGATTTAAAAAAATCAAGTATAAAAGGACCCTCAGGAGCAACAAAACAGGGGGATCGGCAAGCATCAAAGACTCTTACAGTCTTCATCAAAACTGACTAAGTTCAATTGATTTTATTTTCAGTTTAAATATTCAATTATCATATTTGTAACTGCTTATGGGATGTAATTTTGCGAGACAATTATCGCATTTATCTTTCCGCACTTTATTTTCTGCCGTTGTATGTATATTTAATTTCATCGCATCTTTATAGTTAATTTCACATCCGAAGGTTAGGTCTAACCGTTTGGCCGCCATGTCAATAGTCCTCAACTTCAAACCCTTACAACCTCACAAACCCTAATTTTCACAAATGCGTCGCCGCAGGCTAAATTACAATTTTACCCCTAACATTAGGTCAAAGAGTCGCCGCGCTCATTTTAGGGTTTCCCGCCGTGTAATCCCTAACCTAATTCTAATTACAACTTAACAATTCAACGTAGAGATTTGGAGTTTCTACACTCCACGTAAGCGTGTCCTTAAGATGCGTTTATTCCCCTTGAGACCTTGACCACAGTCAAGAAGTCTCTAACCTCCCTTTTGAGGGGAACTACGATTACTCTGATTCCACTCCCGTAAGGATACGTAGGCACAAGATGCGATGTCTTGCCGAGTAAACTTAGAATTAACCCCTTAGGTCTCTTTTCTCATTTTTAATCCTTTGTACATATACCTTAAGCAAATAAATAAAGCAAATAGTAAACATCTGAACAAAAGGTTCCTGTAGAGTACTACAGAAGTTTAGGGTGCTAATACCTTCCCTAAATTTAACCAACCCCTGAACCCTAGATCTTTCCCCGCATTGTGTTTACGATGCAAAAATAGGTTTTCCCTCTTTTGACCTTTTCCTTCGGATAAATCAAAGAGCGGTTGTGAATTGAATTGCGATTCAAACTAATTAATAGTTTGTTATCCTATTTCCACCGCAACACATGTCACAAATTCTTAATATTTTAATTACCACATGGATATTTTAATTTAGAAAATATTAAAAACATTTTGTATTAGGAATTAATAATTTAGTCACCAATTCTTGATATTTTTAATATTTTCTAAATTAAAATATCCATGTGGGAATTAATATATTAGAAATTGTTGACATGGATCCTAATAATACCAGCCACCTCATTAATGATTTTTCCACATAAGCAAAAATGGAGAGGAGACCATACAAATCCAAAGTCCATCAAAACTAAGGGATCAAATTCGCTGATTTTGTAATAGGGGGACCAATTGTTTAAAACCCCCAAACTAGAGGGACCAAAATTTCCCTTAATCCTAATAAATAAAACACTGAAATAAAATATTAGTTTCAGAGCAACAAAATTTAACTAAAATAAATCTTAAACTCTATAATCTTTGGCAGTCCCCGATAACAGCGCCAAAAACTTAATCAGTAAATCAGTAAGTATACTAATATGCCGATGTAGTAATAATGGGAAATTCCAAAATATCGATCTTAAGGAATGTGTGATGATACAGAGTTCGTGTTTTAATTGAGTTAAACAAAAGACTTGGGGGTTCTGAATTGGTTTTTCTTATAAAGGAAAATAAACTAAAAATAACAGTAAACATGTAAATTGAACGGATGAAAGCAATAAGAGTAGACATGCTAAAGAAGGTGTATGATAAGATTCATTAACTATTATAACATGACCTTGCAACAACTTATTTGAAATGACTAATTATCGGTTCTTAAGGGAATTTAATCCTATGTTCTTAGTGAGAAAATCGTTAAACATTCAAATCAACTCATATATTTATATTGAATTATAGATGAATTTAAGCATTAATTTATAAAGAATAATTCGGTTTCCATAGGGGTATCCCTAGTCCTAGGTGATATCTATTATAAAATACTTTCAATTGAGCGTTAACAATGACAATCCTGCCTAAATATTAACCGTAAGAAAAACTCAATTTTTCTGAAAGAGAAAACATTAAGCATAAATCAAAAGTAAATTAGATAAACTAGAAATTTTTATCACAAGGTTCATGTAGAAATTATCAACAAATCCAAATCAGGGGCACCCCATAGCATTGAGTGGTTTAACTACTCATAATAATAAAGAAAAACATCACAAAATTTGTAGACATTACAGACTACTAGATGAAAATAAGTCCTCAATCACTTAGGGTTCATGAAAATCTTGATCCACCTTGAAAATATGAGTTTTCTAGCCTTCAAAACGTGTCTTTATCGTAAAAAAATCATCTAACCTTTAAAAATCCGTGGTCTTTAGCTAAATAGGTCAATTTTGGGCTTTTTATTTCATATTTGGATCGTTTCATACGTGTATGGCCTTCTCTATGCGTGTATGAGTTATTTTTATTTTTCACAATATGTGTATGGCCTAGGGTAGAGCATATGGACCGCCTGGTATCATACGCATAAAGGGTCTACCTAGTCGCTGGTGGCATAAGTTATGGCCTCATACGCGTTTGGGCTACCTCATACGTGTATGGGCAGTGACCTTATTTTTCAGCCCCCTCTGTTGTTACGCGTATCATGTAACACCCCAAATTTATTGGAATATTTATTTAATTTATTTAAATAAAAATATTCGCATTTCGGTGATTTTCGGTGGTTGTTGTGGAATATTGAGAATTATGGAATTTGGGTTATTTATTTAAATAATAGTATATAATATAAATATATTGGTATTATTATTAATTTAAATAAATATAAGTTAACTAAGGGCAAATTGGACAATTGAGGAGGAGTTAGTGAGGGTAATATTGGAAAGCCCAATTTTAAGGCCCAAGGTTAGGTTTAACAAAAAGGGAATTGTGATGGGATTATGATTCATTTTGTTAGACTGTGAAAAGAATTGAGGCTAGAGCTTTGAGGAGGAGGTTTGAGGCAAAAGCTTCGAAAGGTTTTTCTGAAAGATTTGAGAAGGCTTAGAGTCGACAATTAAGGTATGGGGAGTATTGCCTTCATTGTTTTCAATGTATAATTTCGATGTATTTAAGGCCGATTTAAGGGTTTAAAGGGTTTGAGGCTGATTATGGGATAAAGGGAATTTGGCCTTCGTGGCCTAAATCTATTATTGAGATTTCAACCATAGGGATTTATTTGGGTTAAAGGAAATTAGGCCTTCGCGGCCAAAGCTCTGATTTGACATTTGTCTAACCCTGTAGAGAAATTTGATAATGAGAAACTCTAATGATTATGGTGTAGTTGTAAGGATTTATGGGATTTAGAGCGTGAATATGATACGGGATTGGCCTAATAAGCTGTAGATTTTGTGCCTTTATCGCCTAAGATCTTAGGGATGATTTAGGGATGTTTTTGGATTATTGGGGAAGTGAATCGTGGGACTTTTGGGTTGATTTTAGGTTCTGGTGTATAACAGTGTTTTGTTGTTATCGCGTGTTCGCACAGCGAACGAAGCTCGTCCCAGACTCGCACTGCAAGGAATCCTTCGCACAGCGAAGAAACTCGCCACAGACTCGCACAACGAACTTGCTAGCGAACGTAGCAGAGTTTCACGAATTCTGATTTTATGCAGCGATGCCTTGATGTTTTGATGCTGTGATTTCTTTGACGAATGAATATGAGTATGATTGTGAATTCTATGTGATTTGTACATGATTATATGATGATTCCTATGATGTAATGATTGATGAACTATGACGATATTTCCATGAGTTTTGATATTCTATGATGACATGATTTTTGATGATGATGGTTATGATGAATGATGATGCACCTATGATGTTATTATGAGGATGATTATTGACGTGTGCATCATGCATTCATGTGCATCCAGACTTCGTTCAGGACCTTGATTCTTTGGCTTCAATCCCATTGTGCGATGTGAGGTATTTTGATGTGCTCCGGTTCTCAAGTAGAATCAATCCTATTGATGGGGATTTATGAAGGGTTGATGGCCCAGTGTCCATCGAGCTATGATGATTGGTACCACATGCATTGAGTCTTGTCGCATTTGCATTTATGAGATGATCTTGAGTAAATTATGATGTTGTGGCCTTTGATGTTTCTTGATGAATATGATGATGTTGAATATGAAAACGACACCATGTTATATGTTGATTTCCTACATTGATTATCATGAATCGTTTTACTCACCCTACCTGTTTGAATGTTGCCTCCACGTGGATAACGTGCAGATGACTAGGTTAGTCGTGGATGCCGTCGAGGGCTTTTGAAGTTTTTGGATCGTTGGCCATGGTGGTTGACTTAGAGGTTCATGCTCTGATAGTGTAACATCGGGTTGGGGTCTTTGAGTCAAACCTTATTTTATTTGATTTGGTTATTTTGCTTATGTTCCCGTATAAGGAAAACTTTGGATTATACCTTTTGAGTTCTGCAACAATTTTGGTATTCTTTTTAGAAAACCCGTTGTTTACGGAGCTTTAACTTGTATTTGATTTATTGGGAAATGTATGCCCTTTGAGGTGATTTTTATTGAATTTAATATTTTACTCTGATAAATGTGAATACTTTGCCTTTTATTTTGTGGGGTAGAAAATGGTGTTACATATCAGGCGAGGTGGGGTTGAGTGGCCATACGCGTATGAGCTACCGTTAATAAGCACTTAAATCCTAGATTATTTTAAGCATTATATTATCCACCCCTTCCATTTCTTATGAAACCTCATCCTTGATATCACATATTCAAGGAAATTTCATTCCACTGAGTCATAAACTTTCTCGAAATATATTTTAATCAATTACACTTATTTTTTCTTCTCCTAATCTCATCCACAATTTCATAACTAAAATGTTTATGTTCATATATTAATTAATTCGAGGGTTTTAAATTGCATTGTGTCTTATTTTTGATGGAATTAACCCAAAACTTTGAGAATTCTGAATCAATCTTGATGAACAAGATTCAATCAACCTGATTGAAATCCCTTGTTCTTCACTATTCACTCAAGTGAAACAATCACACCTTGATTGCAAGAATGATTATATGTAGCAATTGTTAATGGAAGAAGAAAGAAAGAAGATTGAATAAAAAAGAAGATTAGGATTTAACAAAAAGAATGATTATATTCACTCAAATTGAGAAAAAACATTAGTCAACTGTTCAACTGCACTTTCTGTTGTGTGTTACAATATTATTCTATATTCTTCTTACTCAAAATAGGGGTTACTCCCTCTATTTATAATTGAGCTACCTTTCTCCCTAAGGTAAGGCCCAAAATTACAAAAGCCCAAAATTTCTATTTTGGTCTAAGTCAAAATCCTGTGTCAAGCAACCTGCTTTGACGCTTCGACATCTAACACAACTTGACACATGCACACACACACACATACACACACAAGGCTAATTTTGACACATCCTTATTTCTGTCAAGCTACACTTCTTAGACACAAGGAATTACAATCTCAACACAACACCCAATTCATTGTGTTTAAGCTATTCATATTCATCATAGACCTTAGCTTCTTGAATACTTCGACTTGCACTCCTTTCATCATGATATCTGCAATATAATTCTCAACATTGTAGTCGAGAGTTCCTTTCAGATACCTTAGTATCCTCTTCATCACTGTTAGGTGTGATACATTTAGCTTATACATGAATCTACTTACCATACCTACACTGTATGCTAAGTCAGGACTTGTGTGATAAAGGTATCTTAGTAATCCAATTAGTCTTCTATATTGGGTTGAGTTAATACCATCTGAATCTGAATCTTTTGACAGTTGTAGTCTTGGCTCAGTTAGAGTCGAAGTTGGGTTGTTATCTTGCGTCTCGAGTCTCTAGAGTATTACGCCTGCGTATCTTCTTTGATGAATCATCAAACCTCTATCACTCTTGTAGAATTCGATGCAAAGGAAATATGAGAGATTTTCCAAGTCTGGAATTTCAAACTCCTCACTTACATCATGTTAGAAATCTTCGATCTCCTTCTTGCAACTTCGTGTTATCAATAATTCATCGACATAGAGACATAGTATAAGCAATTCACTATTGCTTTCTCCTTATATATACTCCATACTCAGTGTGCACTTCACAAATTCTTTCTCCCTTAGAAAACTATCTATCTTCTTATTCCAAGCTCTTGAGCTTACTTAAGTCCATACATGGCTTTATGCAGCCTGTACACCTTTTTTTCTTCGCCTTGTTTCACAAACCCAGTTGGTTGTGCGACATAAACTTATTCGTCTAAAGAGCCATTTAGGAACGCACATTTCACATTCATTTGACATACCTGCCATTTTTTCATGTTTGTTAGACCAACAACCAACCTGATTGTTTTGATCTTAGCAACGGGTGCAAAAACTTCGTCGAAGTCGAATCCTTCTTTCCTTTCGCCACAAGTCTCACCTTGTATTGAGTTACTTCTCCTTTGGGATTCAATTTCACCTTGTATACACACTTCACATTAATTTCCTTCTTGCCTTGAGGCAATTCGACAAGTGACCAGGTGATGTTAACTTCGATGGACTCTAGTTCCTCATTCATTGCTTTCTTCCACTTCAAATCTTTCAATGCTTCAGCTGCATTGACTGGTTTGACATCTATATAGAAAGAATAGTGTACCATCTCACCTTATTCATTGACCATATCATCTGATGTAATCACACATTCTTGGAACATTGCAGGCACGTGTCTTGTTCTTTAAGGTCTGCTTGGGCCTGCTTCACTCAGACTTCTTCTTGTCGAACTTCTCTTTTGACTTTACTAGCTGGTTCTTCATATAAGATTCTCACTGAATCCTTCTTAACATTCTCAGTCTGATCCATTCTTTAAGCTCATTTATGATCACGTCCCTTCTGATCACTACTTGCTTGTTCACTTGGGTCGAACAACTTGTATCCTCCAGTCAAATGATATCCTATTAAGATCATTTGACTTCGACTTGTCATCAATTTTCTTCTCAACTGATCTAGAACATGTCTATGTGTTATAGATCTAATAACCTTTAAATGACTTAGACTAGGATTAACCACCAGACCAACATTCTTCTGGCGTAATTCCTTCTAGCCTTTTCGTCGGACATCTAGTCAAGATGTATGCTGGAGTCGACACAACTTCTCCCCGTAATTCGTTGGGTAAATGCTTGCCTTTTAATATACTTCTTACCATATTCATGATGGTTCTATTCTTCCTTTCTGCACTTCCATTCTGATGTGGAGTGTAAGGTGGCACCAACTCATGCATAATCCCTTCTTTCTCACATAATGCATCGAAATATTTCGACACATACTCTCCACCACCATCAGTCCTCAGAATCTTTAGCTTTCGACCACTTTGTCTTTCGACCATAGATTTTAAATTTTAGAAAATACCTCGATCACTTAACTTTTCTTCTTGATCAGGTAGGTCCACAGTTTTTGACTAAAATCATCTATGAACGTGACAAAGTATCTGTTACCTCCAATCGTATCCACCTAGATAGGACCACATACATCAGAGTATATGACTTCAAATATTGCCTTCGACTTTCTTCCTACATCCTTGCTGAATTTGTTATTGTGTCGCTTCGTCTGAACACATTCTTCACACACTTCACTTAGAATACCGATTTCTGGTAATCCTAAAACCATATTTCTTCTCTTCAAATCTCTGATGTCTTTGAAATTGAGATGACCAAGTATATAATGCCACATCCATTCATCTTTGTTGGCTGCAGTTGCAAGACACTTATGCTCCATCACATTAAGTTCAATCTTGAAGGTTCTATTCTGAGACATTGAAGCCTTCAAGATCAACGTTCCATTTGAGTCGAGACTCTCATCATCTTGTCTTCGATCAACACCTTGTAACTCTTTTCGACCAACTGCCATATGCTGACCAAATTACTCTTCATGCCTGGTATGTACAATACATTGGAAATTACTGACCTCTTGCCATCTTTCCTCATAATCAGAACATCACCAATACCTTCAGCTGCTAGAGTATTGTCATTTGCAAATTTCACCATATTCTTCATTGAGGGCTTTATATTGATAAACCAATCTTTCCTACCAGTCATGTGTGACGAGCATCCTGAGATATTGGTCCTGGAATTTTTCTTCATCTCTTGTTGCGACCATCAACAACATCTCTTCTTCTTCATGTTTTGCCTGTTTGCATTAGTTTCTTGATTCTTCTTGTTTTCTGGACAATCACTAAAATGGTGATCATACTTCTGACAATTGTAACACTGAATGTGACTTTTGTCAGGTTTTCGACCACCACCTTTTCCTCTACCTGCAACACCACCTCTTTGGTTGCCTTGGTTCCAGGGTTTTGTCTGATTTGACCAGTTTCCTTCTTGTTGATTTCAACCAGTCAAATTGTTGTAGCCTCCTCTGCCTTTGTTGTCATTCCAACTTCATTTGCCTTTCTTTTCTTTTGTTGATTACGCCTGCAAAGCCACATCTCTCTTCGACTTTTCTGTAGCTCTTTCAACCATCCTTTGTTCATGAGACTCAAGCGTCCCTTGAAGCTCTTCTTTGTAAATTTTGAAAAATCTTTCGACTCTTCTATGGTTACTACCATGTGGTCGAACTTTGGAGCCAATGACCTCAAGATCTTTGCAACAAGTGATCTTGATGTCAACATTTCTTCACATGCCTTGATTTGATTCACCAATTTAGTAACCCTAGTGAAGAAAGCAGTTTTGCTTTCACTTTTTTCCATCTGAAGCAATTCATACATCATTTTGTGAGTTTGTAACCTCATCTCTTTCACCTTACCTGCGCCTCCAAACGATTTCTCCAAGATTTCCCAGCTTCTTTTGTTGATTCTACATCGCTAACCGTTTCAAAATTGTTTGGGTCAACACATTGATGAATTATAAGGTGAGTTTGTAATCTTTCTTCTTCAATTCTTTGTATGCAGATTTTTCTTGATCTGTCGCGTTTTCTACAAGTGGTGTTACTCCTTCCTTCACAAGATCCCAAAATCTTGATAACAGAAAACCACCTTCATCTACTTGCACCAATTCTCATAATTATTGTTCTTGAGAATCGAAAGACTCGCCAGAAAATGCCCGTTTGGATGATTAATTGCCATCGTGATTTTCTTCACACGAATCGCTCAACTAGTGCTCTAGATATCAGATGTTGGAATTAACCCAAAACTTTGAGAATTCCTAATCAATCTTGATGAACAAGATTCAATCAACCTGATCGAAATACCTTTTTCTTCACTCTTCACTCAAGTAAAACAATCACACCTTGATTGCAAGAATGATTCTGCGCAGCAATTGTTAATGGAAGAAGAAATGAAGAAGATTGAATAAGAAAGAAGATTAAGGTTTAACAAAATAAGAGAAGAGGAGAATGATTTTGCAGAGTAACTCTCTCCTCTCAAACTGAGAAAAAAATATTATTCAACTGTGCAACTGCACTTTCTGTTGTGTGTTACAATATTATTATTCTCTATTCTTTTTACTCAAAATATGAGTTACTCCCTCTATTTATAATTGAGTTACCTTACTCCCTAAGGTAAAACCCAGAATTAGAAAAACCCAAAATTTTCTATTTTCCTCTAAGTTAAAATCCTATATCAAACGACCTACTTTGACATTTCAACATATAACACAACTAGACAGACACACACATTAGATTAATTTTGATATATCTTTATTTTGTCGAAGTACACTTGCTTCGATATAAGGAATTATAATCTCAACAATTTTATTTTCAATAAAAGTATTTATGTAATTGTGATATTTAGAGAATGAATGATGGTTTGGTGTTTTTAGAAGACGAATGATTTTTAAAATTTGAAATTTAATGAGGAATAACATGAAGAAGATGTAACCATGATAAATAAGAAAGAGGAAAGAGATAATGGAGAATGTGAGTCATTGATTTATTAAGGGATTTGAAATTCTTCACCTTTTGATTAATTCAAGTTTTTGTTTATTTTAATAAATGTCACATTTAAATAAAAAATGAAAATTATAAACATAAGTCAATGTGAGAACGCTTTAGGAGTACTATTGATAACATGATAGATAAATAAAAAGAATTTATAAGAGAATGAGTATTCGTACTTTTTAAAGAGAAATTTATCAATTTTGAATAAAAAGAAAGATGAATTTTTCAATTACGCTCCATATTAAAAGAGCCAAAATTTATTAAATCATATTATTAATGAAAAAAAGAAAAATATATTAACAGTGTAAATTTTATGACATTCATGTACTCTGTTAAATTATATTAAAAATTTTAAAATAATTATATGAATTACTACTAAATGGTAGTGTAAAATATTTTTATACTGTTTGTACATAACAATTAAATTTATTATTAATTATTTTTTTTGTTCTAAGTTGTTTAACATTTGGATTATTTTAATAATTTAATAATGTATTTAATTTTATATGAGAAAAGAAAGTTATAAAATATATAATTAATTTTATATATAGAAAAGAAAAAATATATAATTTCACTAAATTTTATCTCATCAATGACATTAAAAAATTATAAGAATGTATAGTAATAAATTGTAGATGATAAAATAGAAAAAAAGAATATCATTAATATTAAATGTCAATGTAAAACAATTTATAATTTAGACAAATTTTTATAGAGTAAGTGAATTACAATTTGAAAACGAAGAAATAGATAATATAATTTTACTAAAAAATAATTAGTAAAATAATATTTATTTTATAATATTTAATTTATTTATTTATTAAATTGATAATGGTTTTTTTTTTCTCTCTCTCTCTCAAACAAGACTCTCAAGTTCTTAAATCCTTTTGAGTCGCCGACATCATTGATTCTCGTCAGTGATGGTCAGATGAAAACGTTACCGTGACAGTTTGATATTAGCTGTCCTTTCCCCACGCGCGTTATTATTATTATCCGTTGCAGTCGCTTCAAAAAATGTGTAGCGTGGATGCGCGTGGAAGCTACGCATTGCGTTTAATCGTGTTGCTCATGGTTTTTATGTACTTGTGTTTACCATTTAATTTAATTACTAGAAAATACAGTACCTGATGATTCCTACGACTGTGGTTAAAGTTCTTTGCCTAATCATTAATGGGATAAAACAAAAGAATTAATATTACTGTACTGTACTAACAATGCAGTAGTTTTTTTTCTTTATTTTAAAATGATTCTCCTTTTACAATACCAATACTAATACAATATATATTATTATTTTTTTATTATTATATCTCTATTTATTAACTTATTTTATTCAATTATTCTATTAACTATAACTAATAAAAATATTATAATAAATGAAATTAATTTTATTATTAAAATTAACATATCTATTTATTTTTTAAGAATCACACTTTACTCAAGTAAGATACTTTTTATGAGGTGGAAAGAGTATAAATTAAATGAGAGTGACAAATAGAAAACACTCCGAGCTCCTTAACAAGTTAGACTTTCGATTTAACAAATCAATCAGCACTAGCATTTTCTTCGTGTAAGGCGTGAACAATGACAAGTTGTAACTCTTTATGAATAAGAAGATTGAATATAATTCACTTGAGATGTATAAGAATGAGTAGAAGATACACCATTTTGAATAAACTTCAGAGTTGTTTAAGAGTCAGACTCGCAAATCACATTTCTAAAACAATGATTCCAAGTAATATTAAGATCATGAGAAGTGGATTGAAGCTTGATTTTAATATTAGAGGTGAAACCACGATTTTTCGCAAAACCTGTGATTGAACCTCTTGAAGAGTTTCTAAAAAGATCACCAAAGCCAGATTGCCCTAGATTACCAATGAAACTACCATATACAACGATCTTTATCATATTCTCTAGGAAGGGTGGCAAGACACAAGTTTAGAGGTTGATATCTTATTAGAACCACAAAAACATGTTTGTTGGAGTGTAAAAGAGTAGTTATTTGCCTAAGAATATTCTACAGAGAGTGACTATTGCCTTTGAAAGATTCTTTGTGACGAGATTTCCAAATCATCCAACAACAAATGAGAAATAATGGGTCATGATTGTCAACCACATTAATTTTCATTCAATTATATATATCATCTTAAAAATGAATATGAGATAGAAAACTGAAATTGTTCCACCAAAAACATGCTTGCTAGAGTGTAAAAAAGTAGTTATTTGGCTAAGAATATTCTACAGAGAGCGACTATTACCTTTGAAGGATTCTTCGTGACGAGATCTCCAAATCATCCAACAACAAATGAAAAACTGAAATTAGAACCACCAAAAACATGCTTGCTGGAGTGTAAAAGAATAGTTATTTGGCTAAGAATATTCTATAGATAGCGATTATTGCCTTTGAAGGATTCTTCGTGACGAGATTTCCAAATCATCCAACAACAAATGAGAAACAATGAGTCATGGTTGTCAACCACATTAATTTTCATTCAATTATATATATATATATATATATATATATATATATATATATATATATATATATATATATATATATATATATATATATATATATATATATATATATATATATATATATATATATATATATATATATCATCTTCATAAAAATGAATGTGTGATAGAAAACTGAAATTGTTCCAAACTTGCATGACCTTGGTGTAATCTCTAAGAGTGTGTGAGATGGTTTTATTAACTACATTACATTTATAACAAAAAGAGTTTGCTGACATGTGATGAGTATTTACTAATGACGACTTTGATGATATTCTTATTTGGGAACATTTAATATCATGTTCTTATTCTACAAAATCAATTTATTATTGGTTAACTTTAGTGTCTAATCCACCTTATATTCAGACAATGACTTGGTCTTATATTTGAAACATTAAATTACTTAAAAATATTTGAAATTTTGTTTGGATCAACATGCATGGGAAGTTGTTGGTGCACAAGATGAAGAAGATGAAGTGGAGAAAGAGAGAGAAAAGAGAGAATTGAAATAATAAACTTCCACTACTCTTCCAAAACAGTTACGGTGAATGGTTATGCCACCACTTCTATTGACAACTAGACTTGTTTGTATATACAACCAATAATGTCACGTAGGCAAAAATGCTAATCTACATTAGCCATGTTAAGCTTAACAAAACTAATACTACTACTAAATATGAATTACTTTTAACACCATCCCTTAATTCATATTCAACTAATCAAAACTAACAACATTAATTACATCCCTAAAGTGGAGAAATTGACCAGTCTTGATCGCTTTCGTTAGAACATCTGTCAGCTGCTTCTGGGTGCTATAGTGCATAACTTCTAGCACTCCATTTTGAACCTGACTTCTCAGAAAGTGATACTCAGACTCAATATGCTTGCTTTTTCCATGCAGCACTGGGTTCTTGCAAGATTGATTGTAGACTTGTTATTAATCCTCAGCTTTAAAGGCTTGTTTACCTTGATCTTCAAATCCTGCAGTAAATTCAGAAGCCAAACAGCTTGGCATGCAACTACATCACCTGCAATGTACTCAGCTTCACAGGTTGACAAAACAACAACTGGTTGCTTCTTTAAACACCAAGAAATAAGACCTCCCAGATACTTAAACAAATATCTAGAAGTATTTCTTCTATCAACTCTATCTCCACATCAATCAGAGTATGAGTAACACATTAGCTCTGAATTAGTCTTTTCACCAGAAGGGAACAAAACTCCATACTTCAGAGTCCCCTTAATATACCTCAGAATCGTGACAGCAACTTGGTAATGATACTGCTTTAGTTTACTCATGAACTTACTAACCATTCCAACTGCATAGCAAATATCAAGTATGGTATTACAAAAAATACCTCAGAGAGCCAACCAACTGCTTGAAATTTGTAGCCTATACATCATCATTCTTAGGATCAGAATCCAATTTGTGATTTGTTTCTGAAGGTGTGACAGCAACCTTACAATTCAGCAGCTCAAATCTCTTCAGAAGCTCAAGTCCATACTTCAGTTGATGCAAAATGATACCCTTATCAGAGTACATAATCTCTATCTCTGGAAAATATTTTACATTTTCTCAATCAGTCATCTCAAACTCATTCATCAACACCTTCTTGAACTTAGTTATGTCATGTTCACAAATTCCTATTAGCAATATGTCATAAACATAGAGACACACCATAATCATATTTCCTTCAGAAGTATGTTGAACATAAACTTCATACTCCATCTCACACTTTCTGAATCATTGGAGCTTGAAAACTGAATCAAATTTCAATTTTTAGGCTCTAGGAGCTTGTTTTAGTCCATAGAATGCTTTATGTAATTTGTACACCATCCTTTCTTGATTCTTTTTCATAAATCCAGGAGGTTATGACACATATACCTCTTCTTGCAGTGGACTATTTAGAAAGGCAGATTTCGCATATAAATGCATCAGAGGCCAATTCCTGTTAACAATTATTGCAATCATTAGTTTGATAGTCTCATGTCTAGTACAAGAGAAAACACCTCAAAGTAATCTAACCCAGGTTCCTGTAGAAGTCCCCTTGCTAATAACCTTGCTTTATGTTTACCAATTAATACATCTAGCTTTAGTTTCACCTTGAAAACCTATCTAACGCTGATGGCTTTCTTGTTCTTTGGAAGCTCAGTCAACTCCCAAGTCTTGTTTCTTTCTATAGCCTCAAGTTCTTCTTTCATGGACTTCAGTCACAATTTCTTCTTGAGCGCTTCTTCAACACTAACTAGTTCAGAGTCTAATAACATGGCACACTAAATTACTTCTTCCCTAAAGTCTATTTCAGTATCTTGCAACTTGTCAATCTCTGCAAATTTTCTTGGAATGTTTCTGATTTTTTGTGGCCTCTGAACATGTTTAGAATCTTCTTTGAACGTTGGACCAAATGCTGGAACCCCACAATTACCACCTTCAGAGGCTGGAATATTCTCAGAGTCTGGATCACTATCAAAATCATATTCATCTTCAGAGTCAGACTCGCCTTCAGAGTTAGACTCGCCTTCAGAGTCAGATTTGCCTTCAGAGTCACCTTCAGAATCATCTTCTGATTATGACTCATCTTTATAACCTTCAGATTCTGAAGTATCTTTAGAAGCTAACTCAGGTGTTAATACTGAACCAGAGTTAGATCAAGAGTTAGACTGGCTTACATTTTGCATATCTCCAGTCTATTTCTCTAAAGGAACAATTTCCTTTAACTTCTTGGTTGCACATCTGTTGAGCACATATGCTGCAGTGGAAACAGTTTCTCCACACAAGGTATGGCAGAGCTTCTTCTCCTTCAGCATGCTCCTTTTCATATCAAGCAAAGTTCGATTTCTTCTTTAAAAAAGATTGTTGTGTTAAGGAGTGTATGAAGCATCCACTTCATGCTCAATTACATTCTTCTCACAAAACTTCCTAAACTTTGTAGAGTTAAACTCAGTTTGTTTTTCAAGCTTTACCTTGAACTTTTGAAACATAGTAAACACCTCATGCTTAAACTTGATGAGTGCTACCCATGTCATTCTTGTGAACTCAAAATGAAGGTACTTCAAATGGTCCGCAAACATTGTAATGCACTTCTCCCAAAGCATGCTTTGCTCTTGGAGATACTTCTGATGCAAATCACAATCTTGGTTGCTTGCCTTTCATGCATATCTCACACGACTTCTCAGACTTCATGGTCTTGGAAATGCCATATACCAACTTTTTACAATTCATGTAATATCTCATATTTCCTTAAATGCTCAATTAGGTGTCAGTTGAGATCAACCGAGATCCTATGTACTCTATCTTTTGTCAGTTAGGACAATTGGAGCTTCTAAGTGCTCTAAATGTTATCAATTAGGACAAACAGAGTAACTAGTGACCTCTGGAGAGATCAATTAATATTAAAAGAAAAGGGACATTATTAATAAGTACAAGATGAGACATTTTGGTAACATTAATAATTAATTAATTGGTGTAGATGACAAAATATCAATTGCGATATTATGTGTGTGTGTGTGTGTGTGTGTGTGTGTGTTGTATGGTTAAGAAAGGAAAAGAAAAAAAATAGAAAGAAATAAGAGAAGAAAGGAAAGAAATAGAGAAGAGAAAGGAAAAAAGGAAAAGAAAAAGAACTCATGGAAGAAGAAGAGGGAGTTCATGAAATCATCGTCATCATACTCAACCCCATCTCAATTTATTCACCATTTCATCTCAAAGGTGAGTTCCATAGATACTTTAGCTTAGGGGAAAAAGCATGAAAAGGTTTGGGGGATTAGGACTTTTCTGATAACATGATGATCTTAACAAATTGCATGCCTAATTGTGTTATAACATGTTAGATTAATTTATTGGGTGTATTATGAGCTTGTGGGTTGAATAAATTGTCCATGGTTCACTTATATATCGCGCCTGCATTTTCTAGAAGTCGTCGCTCTCGTCGGGCGAGCTTTGGCAAGCTCGAGGCAAGCTATTTTCTGTCAGCTTCTTCGGACGAGCTACCTTGCTATCTGCTCACCGGAAGACCCTAGTAAATTTTAGCCACTACCAGGGCCTCTCCTTGGGTTCACCGGATGAACCGAAGGTGAACTAGCCTCGCTGGCTGCTCGCTGGGCGACCATGACAGTATGCAAAATCTTTGACTATTGTTTTTCCAATATCTTAAGAACCGTAACTTGGAATGAGGTACGGTCGGAAGTGTTAGAAAGCTATTCCAATTATATATGTAATAGTGGAGTAAAAAATGGGTTTATGCCATTGATAGATAGGATAGAGAAGAAGTTAAAGTGAATGTGAATGATATGATTCTTGTTTCCACCTAATTCAAGAATCGAGAACCCGATTGATATGGGACTTGAAGCATTGGAGAGTTAATCCATTGGGCTGTTAAATGGTTATGTGAGACCATGAACTAACTAAGGATGCTATTTGAGGATAGTAATGATTTATATGTCAAAATGTTGTATGTGAATTACTTATGGTTGATTATGTTTGACATGTTATGCTACTACATGTGTTACATGTATGGTGTTGTGTTATGCTATTATGTATGATATGTATATATGGATTGGATGTTTTGATTGTGAAATAAAATGCTTAAAATTCTATGAGATTACTAGGTAAATGATTTAGTAAGATAACTTAGGATGTAAAATGATTTAGATAGTGATTCTTGAACGTGATTGTACCATGGTGTGTACAGCAGACAAGTATTCATGTGATTGAAGAATATACTTTGTATGGAACAGGTGATATTATTATGTGATTAATCTGAATGTGATCACCTTGTGATTGTCGAATACGGTCACATTATGTTATATCTAATCACGTAGTCATAAACAACCCCCTAATTTGCGTTGTCTCAAGTTGATATGCTTACATAGAGTAAGAACTGGGATGTACGCATCATTACTTTGCCATGGGTTTGAGTCCTAAAAATGATGGAACCTTAAGTGGGTTAGATCTTATACAGGTGAAAGGCTTGAAATGGGTTTGGAGTCCCATAGGAAGTAACAATTCGTAAGATTGATGTTATCCCTTAGAATCTGAAATTCATGTGTATGTCAAAGTATGATATAAGGATCCATGACCCTTGTCAATAACTCTAGACGTAGGGTTGGCCAGGGAAATATGTCTTGGTACAGTTTCCGAGATAGTGATTGTTTAAGGCGATGAACTCAAGAGACGTGTTTCCATATATTGCGAGCTTTGTGAACTCAAGTCTTATCCCCCTTTGTGAATTGAGGTGAAATTTGTTTAGAATCCTATAGAGACGAGTGAACCTATAGGGTAGGGGAGCCTACTGAGATTATTATCTCACCCCAATATTGTTGTTATTTTTTCAGATATTGTTTGCAGTTTTAGTATACATGAAGAGCTATGCATTGATTTTTCAAGGGAAGCTTATATTGTGATATTATGTTGTGTATATTGTACAATGACATATATCATACTTAGATCTTAGATTTTTATTTTGGATCTTTCCATATCTTGTACCATATGTTGTCTTTTTTGTTTTGTAAAATGGTCAAGTGTGTAAATGATTCCAATAGGCACTTATGATTGTGCCAATGCCAAATAATAACACTTATAAGATATTATTCTAGATATATATATTTTACGGGTTGTTACAGTTGGTATCAGAGCAGGTCGATTCTCGACCTAGCCTTGAAACATCATAAGTAAATCTCTTCCTATCTCATATGTGTGTTTTGACAACATGATTCTTAATATCATTGTATGTAGTATTAGGCCTGATCAACCTAATGTTATGTGTTTAATAGAAGGGATCATGATTTAGCGACCACGAGGATTCCAAAGTATTGGTGGAGCTTGTAATTTGAGGGTAGGCTCTGACTAAGAGTTAGAAAGTAAGGAAAACTAGTTATCTCAATTAAAGTTTCAGTAGGAGTTATGATTCGAGTGGTGTGGAATTGAAGAGTAGTATATGGTTCAAGCAATCCTGTAGTGCTAATGGAGTCGGGAAATTGAGGGTTTCTATCGGATAAATTTTTCCAAGTTTGAGAAATGAATGAGCCTGTTGTTGAATTAGATTTGCCATATAGTGAGGAAGAAAGGATGTTTTGTTGAGCGTATGACATAAGGTATGGAAGTGAGGTAGTTTGTCAGTGTTTCAACTCCTAAGGTCACTATGGCATCTTGGAAGAACATGAATATTTTAGGGAATATGTTCAGAATGGTTCCTTCCGTATGGTTGAGATCTTGAGAGATAAGTACATTCAACATCTTTGTAAGAGTCTAAGGTAGTGGTGAAGTGTAAGAGGAGACTTGAGGACACAACTGTATATTCCAAGTGAAACATGTATGCACTAGACGGAGAGTAGGAGATAAATCAAGTATGTTTGTTCTTGGAAAGGAGATCGGGTTCAGGATATTTCGACATAAATTCAATATTTAGTAAGAGACTGATTTAGAAATGTTGAATTGCCCAAAGATCAATTATAAGAGATTATGTCGAAGAAATAACAAGTATTATATAGTAACAGAAGTTGTAGTGGTATGGGATGAAGAAGGTTCGTGTTGAGAGATAGATCAAGTAATTTGGATTCAAGGAAAATCTAGTATGATGGTTTTGTAATTTGAATTGAGAGAAATAGCATGGGGAGATAAGCAAACACATAATGGATAATGGTGTAAACATTATAATATGAAGTGGTAACGGGATGTATTTTAGACGAAGGCACAATAAAGTTATTAAGATTTTTGTTAACACTAAGGTAAAGGTGTGTCACTAATGATTGTTCACATATGGAGGCTTCAAGAGTGTAAAGTGGAGTGGAGGAAATTATAACTTGGTATTATGGAATATGTCATAATAGCATTTATGATCATAGGTATGTGAAGTTGATTCCTTGTCTTGAGGTGGACGCGAAGTAACACACTCTTTGTTGGATAGTCAGTCGTGGGATTCTGAGAAGTTGAGTTTGTGGTAATAAAAGGAATCCAAATCAATATTTAGTACGGGACTACGTGTAAATCGTGGAAAGGACTATACTGAGTGGTCTTGTAGGCCGTCGATGAGAGTTGACAGTTACAAGTCGTTCAAATAAGTGGCTTTTGTGTGGTGAAGTGTTCATTGGATATTGGGTTGGAAGGGTATCCAAGTTAAAATGCATGTGGGAGATGTCAAGGTTCTTCAAGAGGGTGTATTATCTTGGATGTTAAGAGTGGGAGAATTTCTTGTATTTGTGAATGGTCAAAGTATTCCAAATCCACCTTTTGTTGGACTAGTAAAGCTTATTACCTTGATTATCACCAAGGAATCAAGTGAAAGAACGAGGTTGTATGATTGATGTGGTTTGTTCCTGATATCTCTTAGATGGTGTGATGAATATGGTGTTGTGGGTTTGATTTGAGTTATAAACCATGTTTTTGACCTTATACCATGTTGTTAAATCGTGTGGTGGAAAACTTGTGGTTGCTAATCCTTGAAGTTGAGATTGTGTTTGTTCTTGTTGTTCTTGTTGTCCTTTATGTTAGTATCATAAGTTGTGTGGTAGTTGTGGTTATCAACAGTATCCTTAGGGATTCTCATACCCCACAAGAATTGAGGAAACTTCTAGTAAAGTTTATCAAGTTGAGTTTTCATGGCTAGGGCGGAGTTTCTTAGTCTTCTAACATTACAAGTAGGAATGAATGGAAGTTAGATGGGTGAAAATATTAAGTAGATCATATATGTGTAAGGATAGAGTATGGTGTTAGAGTATGAATTATTAGAAGGATTGTTAGAACCAATTTTAATAAGGAGGAACTATACAGGACTTACCAAGTGGTGATCCCAAGAGATCTGCTTAGTATATGGTAAGTATTAGTATGATATAAGCGGTTAGTTAGAATATGGCATTTGTTAATTTGCGTGGATTCATGGCCTCGGATATATAACCCATGAGAGTGGTACTGGATGTGTGCAGTTATGCCTTATCTAATTGAAAATATTTGTAAGTTATCCTTCTGGGAAAAAGTGGGAAATAAGAGATTTATGAAGTTATGCATGCGACTTGGATTGTATATGAAAGAGGACATGAGTTGGAGTTGCGGGAAATGAAACAGGGTGATCGAGAGGAGTAAGTTTACACACAGAGTGCTATGTTATCTTTAGATGTGTGTGAAGTGTTGTGTGTGACTTGGTGAGGAGTATGCACACTCACATATACGTTCTAGATTTCTTAAGTTCTTTAGAAGTGGTGTCTTCTTGATGATTTGAAGTTCCTTGATGGTGTTATATTGTTATTGGTTAAGATCTCCTGCCAACAGAAACCTTGAATGATCCAGAACCCTATAAGAAGATTTGACATGGAATATAGTAACCAGAACTGGATGTTGTCAAACTAATTTAGATTACCTACTTTGAGCACATGATGAATCTGGATGTTGTACACTTTTATGGATGTAGTAATGTGACTCCTGTATACCTATCTTCAGGAGAGTGTTGATTCTATTCTAAACGTTTGTATGTTAACAAGAAAGTTATTCTACTAATGGATGTCAGTAAGGTGCTAGTACTGTTTTGGATGGTGGGAACACTAGAAGATAAGTGTGATTTTATATGCAGACTGTTAGTTAACCAGTAGTGTCTAGGAATTCAAGGTGTTCCATTGTTGGAATCAGAGTACAGCAGTGGAAGGCGATAGATGAAAGAGCTCAATCAAGTTTATGAGGATCAAAGAGATAATTACTCGTGAGAATGGAAGTAAGACAATCTCGTGCTAAGAGTGTTATCTTATTGGAGTATTACGAGAGAAGTGAAGTAGTAGGTGTAGAAGCTTGTTGTGTATAGTACCAGATCAAATGGAATTGTTAAGGATGTCAATTGATAGATTATAAAGTTGTCTTAATTGTTGAAGGATTTATAAGAAAAAAGTCGTCAGTATTGCATGTGGTCAAGGAATCAGCAAATTATCTCGTGAAGATTTGAAGAGTGTTGATTATCTAAATCAGGATGAGATGTCGTGGTTATGTTTTTTCTGACTTAGTACAAGAATATGGAGTTTTGGAATCCGGAAGGAAAGTGATCAAACGTTTCAGAAAGGCATGTTAGATGAATTTAGTAGGAGAAAGGTTCGAAGTTAATCAAACATTGGAATAAGAGTATGGTCAAATCCGAAATTTTTTGAGAATTTGTGAAAGAAGGAAGTAGCCAAGGAAGATAAGTTGGAAGAATGAAAATTATAGAGGTTTTAAATCAAAACAAAGTCAAGTGTTGACCTAAGAAGGTGATGTAAGGATGGGTTCTTTGTTGAGTGGAGGAAATTCAAGGACGAATTTCAATTTAAGGGGGTGAGAATGTAATATTTCATATTCTCTAAAATGCTCAATTGGGTGCCCGTTGAGATCAACTGAGCTCCTATGTACTATATATTTTGTCAGTTAGGACAATTGGAACTCCTAAGTGCTCTAAATGTTGTCAATTGGGACAAATAGAGTAACTAGTGAGCTCTGAAGAAATCAATTACTATTAAAAGAAAAGGGTGTCACACCCTAATTTTTGACCTTAACATCCTACCTCTTTGGTTATTTTCTTGTGTGTTTATTTTACTTATATGTGCATGTGTATTATGACTAACAAGTGTATGAAGATGTAATAATTTCAGGTGTATATTCTCAGTCAAGCGCCTCTGTTGCACCCTAAAATTTGCTCAACCTATTTCACTTGGTTTATGTTTCAATTGCATTGTCATTTGCATACTAAGTCATGTACATAGTCTAATCATTTGCATAACATAGCACAACAAGGCATCTAACAAGGGATCAAGTGCCATTTTCATCAGAAAGAGGCCCATCAAGGGGTTTTATTCAAGATCAAGACCATCCAAGTAATCAAGAAATGAGTTGAAGCTTTGAGAAGTTTGAAGGTCAACCAGTAGATTTCTCTCCCAATCTGGGGGATATGTTGAAGATCATCAATGAGTGTGTGAGTCATGGAAGGTGTACAAATATCATGGAAGACCTAGAGGGTCATTTTGAAGATTAGACAAATCATTAATACAAGTACCAGAGCTACAGTTGAATGCAGTCAACTAGGGTTTCATCTGGGTCAACCCTAGGTCAACCCTAGGTCAAATGGTTGATTGGAGGGCACCAAGGCCTACTTGGAGTATGTGGAATTCATGAATTGGTATGTGGATGCATGTGTGGTGTTGTGCCAAGGAGAAATCAAAAGTAATCAAGAAGAAGAGGAGTTACTAGATTAGGGTTTCAGTGTAAAAAAAACCCTAATTTAGGCCTAACTTCCAAGCCAGATAAGTCAAAATGAAAGTTTCAAATGAATTCTTGGTCAACATGAAACTTGTATAGATTCTCAATAGCTTTAATTTGAGTACTAGAAGTCTTCAAGGAGATTTATAGAACTCAAGTTATGGTTCTTGCAAGTTATGGATCCCCAGAGGATACTGAAATTTATCTGTGAAAGTCACTTGACTTCCAAGCAACGTTTGCCCATCAAGGAGTTTTCAAATGGATTCTTGGACAACATAAGAGTTGTAGATCTTGATCTTAGATTTAATTTGAGTACTAGAAGTCCTCAAGAGGATTTGTAGAATTCAAGTTATGGTCTTGGCAATCCAGCGGTATTTTGGGAAAGTTGAATTATAGGTCATTTTTGAGCATAGATCAAAATCTCCATGTTCCACTTCTCAAATGAAAAATTGTTCAACATGGAATGTGCTTAAAATGATGTTTTTAATTCAAATAAGTTATCATGGTGGATTGATCGGCTTATTTCAAAAAGTCACTTAAAATGGCCTAAAAAAAGGGAATAAGTCAAATAAAGTTTGGTGGAAAAAAATCAAATTTTGGGTTAGAGGTCACAAACAAGCCATATGACATACCAATTTGATTGTAAAATGCATTTTAAAGACAATGGCATTGCCACAATTTTGAATTGAGGGTTATTTCAAGGACTTGCTTTGTAAATGGGCTACTTGCATCATAAGACACATATGCAAAACCACACTTCCAAGCAAATGCAAGGCTCCTTTCCATCCATACACCTCCAATATCTCATTTGGAGAGAATTTAAACTCATAACCAAGTGAATTGCAAGCCAAAACATGAGATGGTATGTGCATAGCATAAGAAGAGATTTTCATGACATGAGAAGTTGATTTTCTCATTGGATCAATCTATAACTTTCTAGGGTCTTCAAATACATTCTATATATACTTGTGAAGAGGTTCAGAGCAAGAGTTGGTGATTCATTTGTGCAAAAACCATAGATTGACATTGGAGTTTGGAAGAGAAAAAGTGAGAGATCAAAGTTGGATTTAAGGCATTTTCAAGAGTTATCAAGAATTTAATCTTCTCCAACAAACTTCAACAAAGGTTTTCCGCACTTTTTGGCAAGAAAAAACGAGCTCCAACTATTCCGTTTTGACGCTCCGAAACCGGTATGTGAAATTCACTTTTTCTATGATTTTAGGACGAATTAGATTAGATTATTCATGTGGTTAGGATCTGAAAAATGTATAGATGAAATTAGGATCAAGAAATTAAGGATTAGAGACTTTTTTGGATGAGTATGTTTTCTTGATGATGATATATCTCTTTGATCATGGAGTTTTGATGGAATCCAAGAGCATATTTGGAATCCTTGATTTTTCTCCTTCAAGTTTGACTAAAATTTCGTGCGAAACGGTTAAGAATCGATGGAGTTATGTTGCTCGGAAGTTACCAAAAAAATGTCACCGCCGGAACAGCTACAGTACCGTGTGGGTACTGTTCCCACCCCCACTTGCAAGGCCCACACGGACATTGCTTTGGAATTCTGTTGTTCGCACCCCTGGCCCAATGCACATTAACTTAGTTTAATTTATTTTCGTTCTTTTTTTTCCTGTTTTAATAGCTGTTTGGATTAATTGCGTTAAAAATAGTAAAAATAATCAAACAATTATGAAATTTTTCGCTGTAGATCATGATTGTCTTAAGAAATTGTAAGAGTTGAGTTTGCATTTTTAGGATTTTATTTGAATTAGTTACGAATTTTCTTTTGTGATAATATCCATTGTTATGCATAATTGATATTGCTGTTTGTTTAATTTTGTTCTCTTTGATGCTTTATGCTTTTGAGCTGATTCTTTCGATATGATTTAGAGGACATACATAGGTTTCCCCTGGAATTTTCTTAGAATTTTTAAAATTGATTAGATTCTATTTTAGGTGTGTAGTTTAGAGCCTTCCCAAATAATGGTTTCCCATGACCAAATTTCATTTAGTAATTGTTTAGATGACCTAGAAATTGATTTAGGTCCTGATTCTAGAATTATAGAATGTTCAAACATACATGTTCACATAGGAATTGTATTAGAATTTTACAATTTAATTTGCTTTTTTTTTTGGGTTTTGCAAATGATTGTTGCTTTCTGTGTTCTCTCTTGAGTGCTTTGCCTTGTTTGGAGCGTTTGGTGGACTTGGAGCTGGAAGACTTTGGATTCCTTTTTAGAGGAGCTTCTGGACATGATGAAGATGCTTTGGCTAGAAGATTGGGGCTTGGAGTGGAGCTTTCTTTCTCTTTTAAGTTTATTTTAGGAGTTGGTAGAATTAGGCTTTTAGGGAGAGCTTTTGTAGAATTAGTTCATTTCTTCCATCAAACATAGAATGCATTGTTTGCTTCTATTCTATCCTATGATGCAAAGTCCTCTTAGGGAAGTTCCATCTCTCCTTAGGAGGGAAGTGGGGCATACCCTAGAGAGTAGAACTTTTGAGGATACACTTCCACTTCGATGTTGGTTCTTGTTGAATTCCTTTGGTTTTCAGCAAGTATGCCAACATTGCAACTTGATCTTGATGACAAATCTCTTCTTGGAGTGTGCTTGCTAAAGCTTGAAGATGAAGATTGAAGAAGCTTGAAGATGGAATCTAGCTCAAAGATAAGACCTTTGCTGTCATTTCAACTTTGCTGTTCAGAGCGTGTTGTTGCTGTTTGTTGTAGGAGTTTGTTGCTACTGCTTGGGCTGCCTCCTCTGTATCTTTTGTTTTTCTCTGTATTGTCTGTTGGCTTGTGTTGCTTGCCCTTTAGGCTTGAAGTGAAGTTGATTCACTTTGCCTGTTGCTTTCTTAGGTTCGAGGTTGAGTGAGACTCCATTGCCTTGCTTGTTTTGCTGCATCTCATGCATACTTACTGTTTACTGTATATCTGCTGTTTCTTTTCCGTTTATCCCCTAGGATCTCTGATTTCCTCTGCGCAGGAGGGAATTATGACAGACATTAGGTGTTAATACATGCATGACAACATTAGGGTAGTTTTGATTCCCCTTTCAAACCCTAGGCTTTTATACTTCTCTTCTATCTCAGAACAATTCAAAACACAGTAATAAGGATAATCGACGCCGTACGCTACGAGCCTTAAGCTATTTGAGAAAGGTTGCCGGAGGGTCACTCTTCAGTAACCTGATTGCTTAGTGTGTTACCCTTAGGGTGACATACGACATAGTCACCCTCAAATCATAGTCTCTAGTACGTCAGAGATTGCAAACATCATAAAAAACAATTCTTGCATAAAAGACTGAAAACAAACATCAGAGTGTCATTTTTGTCCGCTTGGACTCTTAATCAAGAAAAACCCTTTCATAAGGAGATAAAAAACAGTCAGACAAGCTTGTGTCTTCCGTGGCCCGAACTACGTTTGCTCTGATCTTTCATGCTGTATGAAAGTACGTAGGCACAGGATGCGATATCCTAGCGAGCAACCTTCCCCTCCTTTCTCGTAGGTAGGCGAACTACGTCGACTCTGATTTCTCGTTCCAGACGGGAATACATAGGCATAAAGTGCGATACTTTGCCGAGTCATTTTATTTTCTTTTAACCCCAGACCTGTAGAATAGATAGAATAACAATCCGTACTAGAAAACAAGCGTGGATCCCGTCGAGTACGACGGACGTGAGGGGTGCTAATACCTTCCCCTTGCATAACCGACTCCCGAATCCAGGATTTGGTTGCGATGACCATTCCTTTCCCGTCTTTGTGGTAGGTTTACTTCGAGCGTTTCCTTTCCCTCTGTTGGGATAAATAACGCACGGTGCGACTCTTCTGTCATAGCCGGCGCCGATTTTCGCAGTAGCGACAGCTGGCGACTCTGCTGGGGACTGGAATATCCCCTATGCGAGTCAATCCTAGCGCTTGTTTTCTCGTCGGGGTGTTGTATAGATTTACTTTTCTGTCTTTACTTTCCGTCTTTTATTATCAGCCTTATACTGTTATTGCTGCTGTGGGAAGGGGGTAATCTGTTGAGAGATAAGCCGGACCTGGGCTTGAGGTTACACATAGACTTAGAAGTAGAGAGTAGTGGTTAGCCTGCTTGCTTAGCTCGCACCAGCTAGCCACGAAATTTACGCTCGGACGAGATTCTCTTTGATGCTTCTTGCCTGGCCCTTAGGGCTCGTCAAGTTGTCTGACCCGAGGATTGTCGACTCTGGGAACCTATCAATTGGGATTCAACTAAGTGAGGCCGCTTCAAGGGATGATGATGCCATACCTTCTGGGTATCGTATCATCGCTCTTGAAAGTCTGTGACGTTGAACCCGCATAGGATGCCGTACCTCGTCTGCGAGTTAAGTACATACCTGTGAGGGGTAGGTGGGTCTGTTTGCAGGAAACCTTTGACCTTAGAACACCCGGTTTATCTCTGTTAATGAGATGTGGTTACAAGGTTCATTTGAGTAATTTGGTTTGAGATAAAGATTGGATGATTCTCAGGCTTCAGTACAGAGCAGCCCAGTCTATCAGCATTGCACTTGGTCCCTTGTTTGCATATGCATGTGCATTTTCATGATTGCATTTCATTAACATGTATTTATGTTGCAGGTGATCATTCCCCTCTAATTCTAGTGTATCTTCTAGCCAGACATGGAGTCCCTGAAGAAGACAGTTGCTTACCGGTTGCATTCACCAGATATCAGTTCATTGTTGGGTTTAGTTGCTCTGGCAGATGAGAGTGTGAGGGCTGAGTTCAGAGTATCTTATGGGAGATTGCTTAGCTTGTTGTACAGACCTTCGGCATTTGAGACGACTGAGGTGTATACTTTGTTGCAGTTTTATGAGCCACAGCTGAGATGTTTCTTATTTCCTGATTATATTCTAGCACCCACTTTGGAGGAGTATTCTGCGATGTTGGGAGTTCCTGTGCTAGACCAGATGCCCTTTGTTCATGTTGATACCGAGCCTGAGTTGGCTACACTCACTGAGATTGTCAGTTTGGACGCTTCTGAGTTTCCGGGAGGCTTGGTCAAGCTAAACGGAGCTTATGGTTTTCACCTGTCGATCTTGGTTGAGAAGGCTATACAGTGCGCGAAGAGTGGATGTTGGGTTGCCTTCAGTGCTATTCTAGCTGTCTGCATCTACGGGATTGTCTTGTTTCCTAATGTGCCAGATTTTGTCGACTCAGACGCCTTCTTGATTCTTGCCTCGAAGAATCCAGTTCCTACTCTCTTGGGCGATGTTTACCATTCCATTCACTACAAGAATGAGAAACGTCGTGGCAAGAATGTTTCCTACTGTCTCCCTCTCTTGTACAGGTGGTTCCAGGGGCACCTCCCGAAGACAGGACCTTTTGTGGATGCTGTTGATACTTTGGATTGGTTTTCCCGGTTGATGGGACTGTCTGCGGAGAATATCATTTGGTTTGATCGGAGTATGCTTGGTACTGATATTATATATAGTTGCAACGACTTTCCGAATGTTCCCATGATTGGACGGAAAGGCTGTATCAACTATAATCCTTCATTGCTGGTACGACAGTTCGGTTACGCTTTGAGGGATGCTCCCATTGAGAAGGAGATACAGGAATCTCTGTATCTCACAGGCTTATTGGACGCAGCTGTTTTGATCAGATTGAGACATGCATGGAATAACATCCATAGGAGGGGGAAAGCTTTGCTCGGTAAGAGCAACAACAGAGCTTATGGTCCCTATTTGGCTTGGGTCCGCGAGAGAGTTGGTACTTCTTTGATGCCTTATCCTACTGTGGAACCCCTGTATCTTCCATTGATTGAGGTACCTCCTTCGGAAGAGAGTGAGAAGTATAACAAATTGTTGGCTGAAAACGAGGAACTGAAGAAAGCCAATGAGGAGTTAGAGAAGGAGATCTTCTAGTTACGTCGTGAGAAGAATGAAGCCACCTTCACTGTGAAAGAACAGACTGAATTGATCAACAGGTTGGGATCAGAGCTGACAAAAGCAACCAACAAGAAAGAAAAAGTGGGAATAGCCTTAAACGGTGTTCGCAAGGTGCTCACTTCCAAGAAGGAACTTCTAAGCAAAGCTTATGCCCGTATCAGCAAGTGGGAAGCTTTGTGGAATGCCATGCTTACCAAGCGGAAGGAGCGGGAAGACAAACTGAAGCTGCAGATTGCCATGCTAGAGGCACAGATTAGAGCCCAGGATGCAAAGATTGCTGAAGAGACATCACTTAGGAGCGCTGCTAAGCTCAGAGAAAGTGACATTGATGAGAAGCCGAGAGGTTATGAAGCAAAGGCCGGTTCCAAGAGGTACAGATTTGAAGAGAGTTCTGGCAAAGGAGCCTACCAGGATGATGCCAAAAAGCTGAGATCCACTACCGAGCGGCATGCTCTACTGATACAGGAGCTGATCTCCCGACTAGGGCACTCGGAGACGATGAGGATATTGGAGGACGTCAGAGCACACCACTTGGCCTGATTTATCTTTGTCTTGCCTTTGTTATTTGTACTTGTATTTGGACCATCGCCAGGCTTGTTGGCCGAGGTCTCGTCAATTGTATTCAGTTGTACTCTTGTACTCAGCTCTTGGTATGTGTTTATATATGAGGGTTTTCTGATTCCTTGCTTGCTGGATAGGGACTCCGTTGTCGTGATGGCATTTTCTCCGAAACTAGAATCAGGGGGATATAACCTGTAGCATATTTACATAATTGCATTTGCATTCATATTGCATGACCGGTATTCGTGAATCTGTATCTTATTTTCTGCAAATTCACAGGTTTCCAGGATTGACGAACAAAGAGTTCACCGCTACTCAACCCGAAACAACTGCAAAAGAATCATGGATCAAGTCCAAGTGAAGATGCAGGAGATTCGCGAGAAGTTGAACTTGTTCATGCAGGCCATGGAGAGTATTGCTAAAGTCCAGGAGAATCTCCAGACTTTGGTGCAGTCGCTGCTGACGCGGGCTAATGGGAACGAAAACAATGACCACAACTCTGTGCAGGTAGAAACTCTTCATGAGGATGGGCCCCTACGCCTGTGGTTCCTCCTGTGGTGACCCCACATGTTGTGGTTGTGAACAATGACGCTGGCGCTGGCAATGGTAATGCAAGGAATGGAAATGAGACTGTTGTCAACAATGTTGGAATTGGAGATGCCAATCTGGGCGGTGGTAACTTCAACGGATGTAATGGTTTTGGTAACAATGGATTCGGCTATAACGACCAGGGGTTTGAGTACGGCAATCAGGGCGGAAAGTTCGGCTTCAACACTCAGGGTTTCGGCTACGACGGTTTTGGTAACACTAACCAGGGTTATGGTGGAAATGGTGCTGGATTGATCCCTGTCAACACTGGTTTCGGGCATGCCGGGGTTAATCTAGGCTATGGTAATGGGGGACGAGGTCCCATGACTAATCCGCAAGGGTTTAGTCGCAGCACTGGTTATAACGGGTACGGAAATGAAAATATGAACTGGGGCGAAGACTGTCAAGAGGACGCCTTCTCTGGAAGAGGCATGGGATTTGAAGGACCCGGTGACAATACTCAGAGGATTAAAAGGCTTGAAGAACAGGTGAAGGGTATGACTAATCAGAATTCTACCGGACTAGACATGACTACTATGGGCTTGGTGCCCGGGCTGAAGGTACCGCTGAAGTTCAAAGCGCCCACATTCGACAAGTATAAGGGGGACACTTGCCCTAAGGTGCATGTCCGCGCTTATTACAGAAGGATGTCGGCGTATTCAGACGACGAAAGGATGCTTATGCATTTCTTTCAAGACAGATCAGGGCCATCACTCGAGTGGTACATGGGGTTGGAGCCCGCTCAAATCAAAACCTGGAAGCAATTGGCGGATGCTTTCGTCCTGCATTATAAGTATAATAGTGATCTGGCACCGAACCGAGTTCAATTGTAAGGTTTGTCGCAGAAGAAAGAGGAAAGCTTTAAAGAGTATGCGCAGAGATGGCGCGATATGGCAGCAAGAGTACATCCTCCGTTGGCTGAAAGAGAAATGAATAGTATGTTCATTGGGACATTTACGGGGATATATTACGAAAAATTGTTTAATGTTTCATTGAGTAGATTTTCAGATTTGATTCTCATGGGTGAGATGGTCGAAGACAATATTAAGGTTGGAAGATTCCAAGCAGGTGAGTCTGCCCCCACAGGAGGTACCAGGAAAGCATTCGGTGGTAGGCGTCAAGGTGATTCTAGTGCTGTGTTTGGCGGCAGAGGCCGGGGCATAGGACGAAGTCAGTATGCTCAGCATCAACAGGTCGCTAGTGTTACCATCCCTTTTCCACAACAACAACAGCAACAACAGCAGCCGCAGCAGCAGCAACAACAAAGGCAACACCCCGCCCAACGCAGAATCCTAGAGGGCAAGCCCAGGCGAGTATTTGAAACGCCTCCTTCAACATATGTCGAACTACTTCAAACACTGCTAGGGTTAAAGTTGGTCGAGAAAAGGACCATGGCACCGTTAACGGGCAATCCTCCGTTTGGTTATGATACTGGTAAGCACTGTGATTTCCACTCCGGAGCGTCCGGACATGATATTGAAGGTTGTCACGCGTTTAAACATAAAGTCAAAGACTTGTTGGATAACAAAGCTATTAACTTTGGACAGGCGGGTCCAAATATAGTACAACAGCCTATGCCCAATCATGGGGCAAACGCCATCCTGACCGAGGAGAGTTTGAATCTAGTGACGGATGTCAATGAGCTGAAGACACCGTTGGGTGAGATCAAAAGCAGGTTGTTAAAACGGGGTTTATTCCTAGGGTGCGACGAATTTTTCTTGGATTGTTGGGTACAGCCAGAGGGTTGTAATGATTTGAAACAGGGTATTCAGGCTTTGATGAATGAAGGAACATTGCAGTTTGATAGAACAGCAGTTGAAGAGCCTGTAGAGGCATTGTGTGATGAGCGGAACGATGTTGCGACGGTAACAATTCCAAGGAAAACAATAACAATAACGGCGCCCGCCAGGCGGCTGACGATCACCATTACTAAAGCAGGGTCTGTCCCTTTTGAAAGTACCAAAGCAGTGCCATGTACTTACGGGTTGGAGGTGTATTGTGATGGTGAGAAAATTGAAGTAAATAAACAACCAGCTGGGGTTGTAGACAATGTTGTTGGAACAGGAGGTATGACCAGAAGTGGGAGAATCTTCACATCGCCTGAGGTAGAGGCAGAAAGATTGGCAAAGGGGAAGGCCAAGGTAGACGAGAGTGGCCCCTCGCAGATAAAGGAAAAGGAAACATCGCTTAAGGATGTGGAAGAATTTATGAGGTGATCGCGACTTTCTATGTCTAATACAACCTAACTGCAAGTGCACAGTCTATCGCGTAGTAATAATAGATATCGATCCCACAGGGACTCGTAATCAAACTAGTGTTCTCGGGAGTTACTATGTTTAGCTAGGTAGAATATGTTTAAGGGAATGAGATTGTCACTAAAAGGGAACTAAGAATGCTATTTAGATTATAAATGATTAAATCGATACGTAGTAATTGTGTTCTTCAGGGATTTGATAAGTTACTGGTGTATGAAATAATTTTCAAAGTTTATTTAAGCAGAAAATGGTGATTTGAAGACTCTCGCCTCACGATGGTTATTGACGCTAATCATAATCCTAAGGGCCAAACGTACACTTTCGTGTCCCGTTCGGGGTTAAAATTACTTTTTGGAAATCTCTAAGTTCTAATTCATTTTAAAGTGCTTTCGCTGTTATTAAAATGAATGACTAGTGTTTACTATCTGACCTTACCGCAGCTTTCGCTTGTTGGTTCGTATCTTAATTAATTTCCCACTTTCGTGGCAAAACTACTTTTAAATAAGTTCTCGCTTTTGCGACGAAGTTTATTTAGTAAATCAACTTTAAACACTCAGACCATAAGTTACTTTTGAAAAGAAGGTTTTTCAACCAGTTGTTATCAAATCCCATTCGAATTATTACTACATATCGATTACCTAAGTTTAGCTAGACATGGATTTGGGAAAGATAAAATATAAATAAAAACAATAAATAATGATTTGCATTATAATAAAACTGGAATCGATCAAAATGAAAACCTGTAAATATTCCAATTGGCCTTTGGGCAGATCCTCCACAGATGTTGGCAGGATTCTGATCTCTAATGCCAAATTGATCATACAGTACAAGTAGAAATTATAGAAGAATGGAAAATGGAATACAGGAAAGGTAAAGAGAAACGAATAAGAATATAAAACTGGAAAATATGCTCTGGAAAATAATTTTGGCAGCACTTCGTTGTATGAATGCAACCCCCTTTCTGAAGTCCCTTTCTTGCCTTTTTATAGAAGTGGAATTCCGACGGTTATCCTTGGAGATGATGGACTTTGAGGCAGATAATTTAGGGAGTCATGGTCCACTCTGTGGGAATTGGAACTGATTCTTTAACGTGTAATTGAAGTGGGGCGTTTTTTCCTGCATGACGGTCGTCACAAGGTGTGACGATCGTCACCCGTGTGACGGTCGTCATGTAGCTGTGACGGTCGTCACATCAGCAAAAACAGCTTCCTGCGCTTTTCATTGTGTTTTCACTACATTTTCGTCCATATTTCATCTGAGATTGCTTCTTTTCTTCATGTTGCCTTGTTTAGACGTGATCGTTGAATACCTGCAAAACATCAGACAAATACACGGAAATAACCCGAAATCGGATCGAAAACGGTTAGACTTTAGTTGAATTATGCATAAAAATATCTATATGATTTCGTGTTATCAAACTCCCCTAAGCTTGAATCTTTGCTTGTCCTCAAGTAAAACATGGAAAAGTTGGCAAGCACGAGGCAGCTTCTTCGTTCGCAGAGTTTGGAAAAACCGGGATTCTTGGTAGGAACAAGACGAGTATCATGACGACACTGGACTACAAGTCTTCGGAGGTCTCCTTTTTATGCAAATCGGTCCCAGTCATGCTACTGTAGCTTGGCGTCAAGGTTCTCGCGGCAAGTTCACCCTGTTTGTTCTAGCGCAATCACATTAAGCCCGTTGTCCGCACACTTTGATGGCAAGTCGACCTGTTAGTGAATATGATCTCATTTCTGTTTTTGATCTTCTTCATTGATCATAAGCTTATGTCATTGATTTTTCAATGAGTTTTTCGTGCCGTTGGGCTAAATGCTCGGGTGAGGAGCACCTAACTTAGAAGGAAACGTGTCTTATATTTTTGGGCTATTTAGCTCTCTTTTCATGATTTTTCATCTTTTTGGAGATCATACACTTATTTGCATCGTTCGCTCGCTTAGAAGCGTTTTAGGATGGTGCTGACTGCTAGTATCAACTACTTGGGGTTGAGTTTGCGTAGACACTTGAGACTTTGGTACACGTAGGTAGTGAAACCGACTCGCATAAACTAGAGATCTAAGGTGTCTGGACGATACTGGTTTTGTTAGAACTGTCGTTTCCTCGGAGTTTCAAAACTTGTTTTAAACTCAGGTGCATTCTCGTGGTGCTTTTGCTTTTGAGGAACGAACGAAAGTTTTTGTTTACGTTGAATAATGTGAGGATTGTTTGCGTAACGGGAAAAATATATAGACGAGCTTTATTTGCTAAAAATAGGAAGTGTTAAAATAGAAATTACGAAAATTCAAAGTGCAGTGAAATGGAAATAAAGGAAATTCAGAGTACAGTGGAATGGAAATAAGGCTCCGCTCCCACACTATCTCGATCAGTGTCCTCACTGATTCTTGAAGCATGCGAGAGGGAGATACAACTGAAAATGAAAATACAAATAACTGAAATATAGTAAACAATGAAGGAAAAAAAAATGAAAATCTAGTCACGGCCTCTGTCACGTCCGCGCTGGCGTCCTCTGGCTCTGGCAAGGGCTACTCTGTCCTCATAGCTCATAGCTCCGGTGTGGTAGACGGTGTCTCGGAGTCCTTCGACCTGCAAGGTCAGATTCGCTAGGCTCTCAGTGATCGTAGCTTGGCCGGTGTGAAGTTGTTGCATTTGAGTCCGGTGCCAAGCTTCGAACTGGTCAGCTCGCTGATTCTGCTGCTGCAGCATCGCGAGTATCTGTGCCTGCTGGTCTAGGGAGCGGCGGAGGTCCTCTTCTGTGTAGTCTGGCATGGGATGCTGGCGGCGGCGGCGAGAGGATGTACCTAGGGGAGGAGGAGGCTGCGATGCCTCTGGCTGCTCGGACCTGTCCAACTCAGCTTGGATTTCATCGTCGGAACCGTGAGTGTGGTCCTGAGTGGGAGCAGCGGCAGCAGGAGGGGCAGTGAGGTTGAACAACCAGTTGGTACGGTCCTCTGGATGGATGCGGGTGCGGGACGGAAGGATGATGCTTCGGACGGTCTTGCCACGCACAACCGGATGGTATTTGCCGTCAGCTCGGGAGCGGATAAGATGAGAAGCTCTGCAGTGGTCGGTGTCAAGGAACACCGAGGGGATGGACTGAAGGTGCTGGAGGCGGTCGCCAAGGTTCAGCCCAAGTGCAATAGTCGTGACAATCCCGCCAAAGTAGAATGGCTTCGAGCCACGGTTGCAGTTGGCCTGAATATGAGCCAGCAGAAACGGGGCAGCGTTGACAGGTTCATTGTTGAAGACGCAATGGAGAAAGAAGAGCTCTTTCGAGTTCACTTTGTGGTTGCTGTCTCTGGCGAAAATAGTGTTGCTCAACGCTCTGTGAAAGTACCGGATGGTTGGGTTATGGATATGAGTGGCATGCAGGGAGTCCCAACCATCGGCATTGAGGCCGGTCAACTGATACCACAGCGCGAAAGCTTCGTGTTGGAACTGATCGGTGATGCGGCGGTGAGCGTTGTCGCCGCGAGGTAGCTGTAGGATGCTGGCAATCTGATTTTGATTCACCTGATAGTTGACGCCAAACATCCGGAAGCATGCGACACCTGTGTGCTGGTTAAGTTCGCCGCTGGATGTGGCGTAAGTGAACGAACTCAAGAACTCAAGAGTGAGTTGTTCATAGGTTGGCTGTGGGTTGGTGCATTGGTGCCAGATGCCTGCTCTTTGAAGCATCCAGGTTACGCCTTCAAGGAGTCCGAGCTCCGTAAGCGATGGAAGGTGCGGGTAGCGAGTCGGCTGGAGCGACCTCTGGTGAATGCGATGTAGTTTGCTCGTTGTCTTTCGCCTAAGTCTCCTTCACTGAAGGTAATGTTACTGACATCTGGGGTTTTTGCATTCATTGCCATTGTTGGAAGATGGATAGGTTTCTGAGGATTGGGGTTTTTCTGCAGAGAGGGAAGAACTGACAGAAGTGGGGTTTGGAGGTTGAATTTGGAGTTGAAATTTATAGTTCAATGTGGGGAGGACGAAAATTCATAGTGGGGTAGGAGTTAGGATGATTGAAAGTGATAATGGGGGGAAGTGGAAGAGAACACGAACCCTGTTTTATCAGATATCAGTTTTGGACTGCGTGACGGTCGTCACGTAGGTGTGACGGTCGTCACCCGCGTGACGCTCGTCACAGCAGCAAAATCTGCAGAACGCAGAATTTTGCTCTGAGGGCGTCCTCGTAGTGAATTTAAGGCTTAGTAATGATACTACAATATAATCGAATAGCCAACAAACAACGGATAATGCGAAAATAGAATAATTGCATAAAAACTAGAATTGAAATAACATAAAATTGAAACAATTGTATGTAGTACATAAAGAAAACTAACAATGCGAAAAATCCAAATGATTAAATGAAACTAACTAGACTAGACTAAACTGAAACTACTGCTAAGAGCTAGTAACTAATCTTTTCGTGCCTTCAACTCATTGAATTTCCGTGAATAGTAGTCGAGTTGGTCGCAGACTAAGTCCATGAAGCCTACCAGTTCGCTGTACATGCTTGCGATGTCAGCTTTTACATTAGTCAGAGCTGCATCAACGTCGTCCAATCTGAGTAACACGACATCCATTTTATCGGTGGTCTCCTCAGGGATAGGCTCAGGATAAGTGTTGTAGTGCGGAGGAGTCGTAGGGTCTACTTCAGTTTCAGAGACAGCATCCTCATAGTACATATAGTCGTGTGCCTCAGAGATGTGGTCACTGTCATACATATAGTTCTGTGGTGTTGACTGTGGTGAAGGAGGTCCCATAGGCTCATCCAATTCATAGAGCCAGTTGTCCTTGTTGTGGATACTTGTCATCAGATGATCAGGCAGTGTGAATAGCTGTACTGGTTTTTCGTTAATGAGATACTCATACGGTCCAGGTCCCATAGTTCCTAAGATGCGCCTGTTAAAGCAGAATTGTATGTTCATGGGTTGGATGGTGCCAAAACGAGTGCTGACATTTAAGTGGAATCTAAGCCCAAGCTCGTGGGCAATAATTGTTACTAGGCCTCCTATAAGGATAGGTGTCTGAGGTTCCAGCGTGAGGCGTTTGAAAGATCTCATCATGAAAGGCACTGCATTTACTGTCCGTCCCTGAGAAGCACAGAACATGATGAATAACTCCTCTTTAGATACTGCAGTAATATTTTCTTCTTTTCCAAACAAGGTGTGAGCTAGTATCTTATGGAAGTATCTGAAGGCTGGGTTATGAATGTCATCATTATACATTCTGTCTGGTTCAGGGTGATAGTCGCCTGTGATTCTACCCCAGAATTGATCGAGTTGAAAATCAATATCGTCATTGTTGCGGTGGAAATAGGATCACAAACTATTAATGAGTTTGAATCGCAATTCAATTCACAACCGCTCTTTGATTTATCCGAAGGAAAAGGTCAAAAGAGGGAAAACCTATTTTTGCATCGTAAACACAATGCGGGGAAAGATCTAGGGTTCGGGGGTTGGTTAAATTTAGGGAAGGTATTAGCACCCTAAACTTCTGTAGTACTCTACAGGAACCTTTTGTTCAGATGTTTACTATTTGCTTTATTCATTTGCTTAAGGTATATGTACAAAGGATTAAAAGTGAGAAAAGAGACCTAAGGGGTTAATTCTAAGTTTACTCGGCAAGACATCGCATCTTGTGCCTACGTATCCTTACGGGAGTGGAATCAGAGTAATCGTAGTTCCCCTCAAAAGGGAGGTTAGAGACTTCTTGACTGTGGTCAAGGTCTCAAGGGGAATAAACGCATCTTAAGGACACGCTTACGTGGAGTGTAGAAACTCCAAATCTCTACGTTGAAATGTTAGGTTGTAATTAGGGTTAAATTAGGGATTCCACGGCGGGAAACCCTAAACTGAGCGCGGCGGCTCTTTGACCTAATGCTAGGGGTAAAATTGTAATTTTGCCTGCGGCGAGGCATTTGCGAAAATTAGGGTTTGTAGTTGTAAGGGTTTGAAGTTGAGGTTGAGGACTATTGACACGGCGACCAAAAGCTAGACCTATCCTTCGGATGTGTGTAGTGACAGATTAGTAACGGTGAAAGTGTGAGAAACTTTAAATCATACATCAGCAGAATTTTAAATGCAGAAACGTAAATGCGATTGTTGAGATTCGCAAGGTTACATATGAGAAGCAGTTACAATATAGTAATGAAATAAAATGAGATAAGTAACGGTAAATGTAGTGAGCTGCAAAATGAACAAATGGCGTTAGTGGACAGAGTTAGGCGGTGATCAAATGAGTTAAGAAAAAGATGCAAATTTGAGATTTTATTATTGTTTTATTTAAAAAAATCTTAATAATTTAATGTTAGCTTGCAAAAAAAGGTTTAATTTAAAATGTTTTACTCTAAAAAAAAGTTTTATTTTTTATATTTTTAAGAAAAGGTTTTTTCTGATTTTTCTTTAAAAAAGAGTTTTATTTATTTTTATTATTTACATAAAATGTTTTTTTTTTATTTTAAAACAATTTTAAATTATAAAATAAAATGCTAAGAAACAAATTTAAAAATATAAAAAAAAAATAACAAAATAAAAAATAAAGAAAAAAACAAATAAAGGGGAGGGGGTTGGGCCGGTCATCACACCCGGACCCAACCCGGTTGATGGTTAAACAAAAGAAGCATTTAGGGTTCTGGGAACCCTAATGTTTCACAGCGCCGTTTCACTCTTCTTCTCCTCTCTCTCGCTTCTCTTCGCCGTCTCTCTCCATCGCGGCCATGCCTTTATTCCCTGAAACAAAACATGAAAAAAAAGTCCCCTTGCTTACGTTTAAAGTGAAGATCGGCCAATGATGGCGTGAGCTGAGGCCTGAGGGTTGATTGTCCGCCGTTTAAACGGCGAAGGCGATCTTCCTTCGTTCGGTGGCGCGGTTGTTGATGTTGGTTCGTCAGTGAACGGAGGCGATGATGAGGGTTACGATCCCTCTGAGTCTCAACCACGCCGTTAGGGTTTGTACGCGATTTCCTTCTTCGTTAGGGTTTCTGCGATTTTCTCCCTTCTTCGTTCTCTCGCGGCGCTCTCGTTCACTCCCTTCTCACAGGTGGTATCTTCCTATTTATAGCTATCTTTTGGGCCTTTAATGCGTGTGCAATTTGATTTTGATGATTCGATTTGGGATCTTTGATGCGATTCTGATTTTATCTGACATTGATTGGATTTTATTGGATCTTGTTTGATATCTGAAATTTGTTTGACCGATCTGTTTTTGATTTGATTTTGTTTGGTTTTTTTTCAGATTGAGTTCCACTGGGGACGTTTCCTGATACGATTTGGGTCCATCTGGTACATGATTGAATCCTGTTTCCTCTTTTAGGTTTTGATTGGTCTTTCTGATTTCCAGCTGATACGATTCTTCTGACCCTATTTGATTTGTTTAATAATCTGAACTGATTTGTTTTGATCTGTTTTAGGATTGATATCAAATCAAAATCTCTCTATTATTTTTCTGATATGGCTTGCCTTCAGGTTGGATTGATTGATATCTGATTTTGATTCACAGAACAACTTGATGGATTCGTATCTCTGTTTGATATTTTCGATCTCGAACTGATTCGTTTTTTGATTGGTTCGTTTCTTTGATGCAGCTCAGATTCTTTTCCTCTTCTTCTTTCAGAGAGGGCTTGATATTGAAGCTTTGGTTGAGTCAAAATTGCCGGGAAAGGTCTACGACGATGATGTTCATCTGAGCCGGGAAAGGTCTACGACTGATACTCTTTGATGATGCTGCGATTGCCTCTGATGATCTTTGCTTGTGGTTTATCATTTGTTCCATTTGAATTGTTTTAATCATTAGCCTGTGATGAACTTTTGCTGATGATGTTTGCTTCTTGAGTTGCAGGGCTGATGTTCTGGGCAATTATGTCCAATTCGAACGTTGCTTTCTGTTTCCTTGAGATATTTACCTGATAGCGAGTTTGGGCGTTGATGTTCATCTGAGCCGCGACGACTGATATGGACTGCTATGGTTTTGTGCACTTGTTTATTTCATGAACTGAGACGTTTTATACTTGCTTGTCCTTGCTGGTACAAGTCGTGCTATGATTGTGCGCTGTTTGCACTCTGAACTGGTTCGGTTTCACTTGTGAGTATGGTTTGATCCTTCGCATTTTGGTGACTTGTTTGTTGGGGCAATGATGCTCATAACTGAGCCCCTGTCTGCGCTATGCTTTGTGCTGCAACTTGGTGTACATTTTTGTGACTTGCCATCCGTATTGGTTGAAACTTGCCCCTAACTGACAACCTTTGGTACATTTTATGCAGCTTGATACAGCTTGTTTGGGTACTTCATTCTTCTTGTTCTATTTGAACTTGCTTTCTTTGTATTAACTGCTGATACCCTTTTCTTTGGATCTCGTTGGGGCTTTCTGTTACGACAGACTTATAAGATGTTTTCTTATGGCTTCTTGCGCATGAATTTGCCTTTTGATACATTGTTTTGATGCAGTTCAGTCTGTATTTGGTGTTCTGTTTGCAGTTTTGGCTTGCATTTCAATTCTCTTGTTCTGTTTGGACTTGACTTTCCATGAACTCAGCTATATGGTTCAGAATTGATGCTGCTTTTGAATTGTTTAGGTTTTGAGTTCCAAATTCTGAATCTGATACTGATGCGTTTGTGGCTTTTCAGGTGTTGGAAATTTCGAAACCAAAGCGACTCAGACCTGCCGGCATCCGGGTCTGAGTCCAAACTTGCCTATGTTGCCTTATTCTCGTATCAGTTTGGTAATCCAATCGCGGCAAAACGAATCAGTCCCGCTTCTTTTATTACTTCTATCTCTCGGATGTCTCGTCTCGATAAGAACAGGTGTTACCTGATCTGACGCCTCCGGCGCGGATCGGTAACGGGGGTAGGACGCAGCTTCGGTTGTGCCACTCCCGGCACTCGATGATGACATTGTTCTGAGAGTGTCAAAAACAAACTCCTAACCTTTTTTCTACACTGTTTGTTTTGTTTTGATGTGCAGGTGAATCGGAGACCTTGCGGAGAAGCTCAAGGGACATCATGAAGGACATTAGGACTTAGGACCTAGAACTTTTAGACTTAATGCAATTCCTTGTAACAGCAAAAATGTGAAACAATATCCCTTGTGTATGATGAGATCTTTATGAAATAAAATTCCCAAAACTTGAATCTATTTATATTTTGTTCTTAGTTAAAAAAAATTATAAACATTTGTGAATAAATCCACAAATATTTAAATTTATTAACATAGTCATAAACACTCCCAAATAATATTCTTATTTGTGCACTTGTCTCATTTGTAATCTTAATCTCATCATCTGATTAAAATCCAATTTAAATGCTAACCCACCATTTCATAACCAAACACGGATGTGCACCGTGATCACAACAGTTCCAGCATCAACAATAACGCTACTCGTAATTAAATTCCACTGACCAAATGCCAAGAGCCACAATCCAATAATACCCAATTACGACTGTGCCTTAATAACAGAAACGGAAGCGCTTTTGGAAATAAACCATGAGCAATGGAATGGATCTTAAATCCAGTTGTGCTCGACAAGTTTTAATACCGACCACATCAAATTGGCACCTTGATATAATCAGACCTGGTGATAGGTAAATGCCTCAGACATAGTGTATCAAACGCCTCAGAACTTAATAACAGCCCGTCTTCAAGGAATTAGTAGAATCCACGCAAAATGACCAGAATACCCCTGGAACCAAATCTGCAAAACAAACACCTCCATAACTTGTTAGTGGTTAGCAAATGTACATATGAGATGCTATGCGAAATGACTGATTAAATATAAGGGTAAAATTTGGGGTATTACAGTTGCCCCTATTTAAATAGCTACACCGGACGATTTGAGTGACCGAGATTCGAGGAATCGTGGTGGAGAGATTTAAATATAGATAAGCGAAAATTTTGCCCTTACATGCGACTATATGCAATGCTATTGGACAGAGCGAGGACAGCCTAATGCAGATGATGCCATGAATATGATATGATGCGTATGCTGGGATGATGAATGCGAAAATGATGGCGAATACTACGACACAGGGACAGACGCTACGAGAAGAACATACTGAGGAAAACGACGCGCTGAGACACAGTATAACACTGGGGAATTCTAAAAATGATGGTCAACTGGTGCGAACACGGCCAATTGTCTTTTTTAGAAAAGGAACGAGATTCTTAAATGGAGATGGTACCTATGAGACGGCCTCCACTGGGGAATTTAAAAATAAAACTGGATCACGTACGATTGCAAGATCGATTACAGAATGCTGGAGCATTGAGCAAAGAATAACATCCAAGCTTCTGTAAACTATCCCTCGTGACAGGATCAAACGGACTTTTCGGAACTCCGTAACAAATATACAGGGTAAAGACCGGCTGTATGCCAAAATAAATGGACTTTGATGGGAAATGCCCCGATAAGCTTCTCGCGGGAGAATTGTCACTTATCGTTGGAAGGGACTTATGTGCCAAAATGGATAAGCACTCAAATAAAGAGACTGCTGCTTATCTAATAAATCTTCTCGTATTTAAGGTCGGCGCCTGGAATACGATTCTGATTCTTCTTTTACTGAAGGATAAATAAACTTCTCCATGCTTCAAGATCGTGCTCTCTTGAACATGAAAAAGGTAAACTGAACTTCCTCATACTTCAGAATCGTGCTCTCCTGAATATGATTCGGCTTTTCGAGTAAATGAAATTCTTCATACTTCAGAATCGTGCTCTCCTGAATATGAAAGGGGTGAACTGAACTTCCTCATACTTCAGAATCGTGCTCTCCTGAATATGATTCGGCTCTTTCTTGTAAATGAAATTCTTCATACTTCAGAATCGTGCTCTCCTGAATATGAAAAGGGCTAATTGAACTTCCTCATAACTCAGAATTGTGCTCTCCTGAATATGATTCGGCTCTTGAAATTTCTTCATACTTCAGAATCGTGCTCTCCTGAATATGAAAGGGGTGAACTGAACTTCCTCATACTTCAGAATCGTGCTCTCCTGAATATGATTCGGCTCTTGAAATTTCTTCATACTTCAGAATCTTGCTCTCCTGAATATGAAAAGGGCTAATTGAACTTCCTCATAACTCAGAATCGTGCTCTCCTGAATATGATTCGGCTCTTGAAATTTCTTCATACTTCAGAATCATGCTCTCCTGAATATGAAAGGGGTGAACTGAACTTCCTCATACTTCAGAATCGTGCTCTCCTGAATATGATTCGGCTCTTGAAATTTCTTCATACTTCAGAATCGTGCTCTCCTGAATATGAAAATGGCTAATTGAACTTCCTCATACTTCAGAATCGTGCTCTCCTGAATATGATTCGGCTCTTGAAATTTCTTCATACTTCAGAATCGTGCTCTCCTGAATATGAAAATGGCTAATTGAACTTCCTCATACTTCAGAATCGTGCTCTCCTAAATATGATTCGGCTCTTGAAATTTCTTCATACTTCAGAATCGTGCTCTCCTGAATATGATTCCGCTCAAACCTCCCCGTACTTCAAGATCGTGCTCTCCTGAATACGATTAGGTTCAAACCTCCCCATACTTCAAGACGACAGGTAAATGGAAGCCCAACTGCTCCATGGAGATGGCCATTTGCTGCGAGTCATAACGAAGATAGGATCGGCTTCTTAGGTGAGAAATGTTGTATATCGATGCTGTAAGGTGTAGAATTGTAATAATAAATTATCCAGACATGGACTGGCATGTATCTGTAAAGGATTGTAGTTGATTTTCTTGAAAGATAGTGCAAAATAAATGCACATCCGGTTGGGCTTGACGACCGACAAGACTGAGATTCAATCTAGGATCGAGCTAGAAAGAAGACTGGTAATCAAAACTCCATCGAGGGAATGAGCCCGAAGGGTAGATATCTTATCCTGGCGAGGAAAGATAACTGAAGTAACCGTCATCCACGAGGATCGAGCTCTGTGGGGAAACTGGAAACAAGTAAGTATTTTATGCTTAGGGCTGACAATCTATTTGGAGAGAGTGGACAAACCCAGTTACTCGGCGGTAACGGCCAATGACGGTGAAACACAACAAAACTGTGCATGCTAACGCGTATGAATATGTTAATATGAATGTATGTTAATGTCTAGGTGGTTAAATATGCAAGATGTTATGAAATGAGTATGTAATGAATATGTAATGAACATGTAATGAGTCCGTAATGAAATAGGCAAGTGATGCTTATGCCCTTGCGTATGCTGACGAAACTGACTAGAGACAGGACGAGAGATGAAATAAACATCTCGACGGAGATACCCTGTGTTCTCTGCAACCAATACGTCAATCATGGGAGGGAATGGTAGGACCAAATCTGGTTTCAAAATTCTGAATTCTCTGGGGAGAAAGTAAATCGCTTAGGTGCACAGTATCACGTCTTCTCATGGGGAGAGGAAAACCTGAAGAACACTCTCGAGTTACCCAAGAAAAGGTTGTCAGCTTATAGTCTCGCTGGGGACTGTGTTAGAGCAATGATTTGAAAGTGTTTCTGCAATAATGATATTTTCGGGGAGTGAAGAGATCCTTCCAAAATTTCCACTAGTCAAAGTAATTTATTATATTTCAAATTTGTTTTTTTTTTTTGAAGAACAGTTTTGAAAATCTACAATGCACCTTTCATTTTCAAATTTTAAGAATAAACGCATTTTGCATAACAATAGAAAACAAAGAGCAATGCACCAAGGAATGTAAGTAACAAAATGGTATCTTTTATTAAAGGGTGGCAGCTCGCTGAAGGCATAGCTCCCCAGATGATTATGTTTTGAAATTGGCAACATGGGAAAAGGTTACATTGAATCCAATGACACCTACTGACACTAATAACTAAGACTAATCCAGAATCCTGCTTTGGGCAAGGATGAAAGAACTGAAACATGGCTCTCATGCGGAAAGTGTGTTCGAGATGATCAGTGTCCTCTGATGCAATGAAATGCCTTTGTCCCTAACTTTTGCCTGGACCGCCCTCTCGGGTTTTCAATCCACCGGGACGCTCCTTTTTGCCTAAGCCGCCCTTTCGGGTTTTCAACTTAGCGAGCTTTTTATTATTATTATTTTTTTCAACCCTTACTTCTGCCTAAGTCGCCTTTTGCAGGTTTTCGACTTAGCGGGTTTTTAGGCATAATATTTTCGGACTGCATCAGAATTCACGGGGTGTGCAAGCTCTTCACCATCCATTGTCGTAAGTATTAGAGACCCTCCGGAGAAAACGGTCTTTACAACAAATGGGCCTTCATAATTGGGCATCCACTTTCCACGCATATCTTTATGCACTGGCAAGATCTTTTTGAGTACGAGCTCTCCTTGACGGAACTCACGGATACGAATCTTCTTGTCAAACGCTCTTTTCATCCGTTTCTGATATAATTGCCCATGGCACATGGCTGTCAAGTGCTTCTCGTCAATGAGATTCAACTGATCCAGTCTGTCTTGAACCCACTCAGCTTCCTCAAGTTCAGCTTCCATCAACACTCTTAAAGAAGGTATCTCTACTTCGACGGGGAGCACGACGTCCATTCCATACACCAATGAGAAAGGTGTTGCCCCTGTCGAAGTTCTCACTGAGGTTCTGTATCCATGCAATGCAAACGGTAACATCTCATGCCAGTCTTTGTAAGTCACAACCATCTTTTGCAGGATTTTCTTGATATTCTTATTCGCAGCTTCAACGGCCCCATTCATCTTAGGACGGTACAGAGAAGAATTGTGATGAGCGATCTTGAAGTTGTCACACAGCTCTTTCATAGTCTTGTTATTCAGATTGGTGCCATTGTCAGTTATTATCCGGCTTGGGATTCCATAACGGCAGATGATTTCTTTCCTGATGAAGCGAGCAACCACTTGCTTGGTCACGTTGGTGTAGGAGGCAGCCTCTACCCACTTGGTGAAATAATCAATAGCAACAAGGATAAAACGATGACCGTTAGAAGCCTTCGGCTCGATTGCCCCAATCATGTCAATGCCCCACATAGAGAATGGCCATGGTGAAGACAAAACATTCAACGGTGACGGAGGTACATGCATCTTATCAGCGTAAATTTGGCACTTATGGCATTTTCTAGCGTATTGGATGCAGTCAGCTTCCATGGTTAACCAATAATACCCAGCCCTTAACATCTTCTTGGACATAGCATAACCATTGGCATGAGTTCCGAAGGTCCCCTCATGAATTTCCTGCAGTAACATGTCCGCTTCCCGTTTATCAACACATCTGAGCAGAACCATGTCGTGATTTCTCTTGTATAGCACATCATTACTGATAAAGAATTTGGACGCCAGTCTTCTCAACGTTTTCTTGTCCAGACCAGTAGCACCATCGGGATACTCTTGCTTGACGAGATAGTTCTTGATATCATGAAACCAAGGCTTTTCATCCACCTCAACTTCTTCGACCACCTGACAATAAGCGGGCTCAACTTTGCGCTCAATATGGATAAGAGGTGCTTCATTAACGAATTTAACTTTCCACATGGATGCTAACATGGCTAAAGCATCAGCAACGTGATTCTCGGATCTAGGAACATGCTCGAACTCTATCTCGTCGAAATACTTGCTCAGCTCAATAATATAGTCCTTATAAGGGATTAACTTCTCATTCTTCGTTTCCCATTTGCCTTGTACCTGGTAAATAACCAAGGCTGAGTCACCACTTACTTTAAGAAGTTTGATTCGGAGGTGAATTGCTGCTTCGAGGCCAAGAATACATGCTTCATATTCTGCGACGTTATTAGTACACTCAAAGTCCAACCTCGCTGTAAATGAAGTGAATCCACCCTTTGGGTTCATCAAAACGGCGCCTATACCATGCCCATTGAAATTCGAGGAACCATCAAACATCATCCTCCACCAAAGACCTGGTTCTGGACCTTCGCTCGGATCTGGCTCTTCACAATCTCTTTTAATCAACAAAATATCCTCATCCGGAAAATCAAACTTAAGAGGTTCATAATCTTCAACTGGCTGGTCTGCAAGATAATCAGATAAAATACTACCCTTAATCGCCTTCTGGGGTACATACTGGATGTCATATTCGGATAACAACATGTGCCAACGGGCTAGCCTCCCGGTTTGAGCAGGTTTTTCAAAAATATACTTGATCGGATCCATTTTAGAAATCAACAATGTGGTATGACAGACCATATATTGCCGAAGGCGCCTAGCGGCCCATGCTAATGCACAACAAGTTTTCTCCAATGGTGAATATCTGTTTTCACAATCGGTAAACTTTTTGCTCAGGTAATAAATCGCATGTTCCTTTTTCCCAGTATCATCATGTTGTCCAAGCACACAACCCATAGACTTTTCAAGAACGGTAAGGTACATAAACAACGGTCTTCCAGGCACGGGAGGAATCAGAATAGGAGGGTCTTGCAAATAACTCTTAATCTTCTCAAACGCTTTCTGACAATCGGGGTTCCACTCAACCGTCTGCCCCTTGCAAAGTAACTTCAATATCGGCTCACAAGTAGCGGTCATGTTGGAGATAAACCTGGAAATATAATTCAAACGTCCCAGAAAACCCCTAACTTGCGTCTCGGTTCGCGGAGCTGGCATATCTTGAATGGCCCGGACTTTGTCAGGATCCACTTCAATCCCTCGCTGGCTAACAATGAAACCGAGCAATTTTCCAGATCTGACACCGAAGGTACATTTAGCAGGATTCAATTTCAACTGATATTTCCTGAGTCGTTCAAACAATTTCACCAAATGGTCTAGATGTTCCTCCTCACTCTGAGATTTGGCTATCATATCGTCCACATACACCTCGATCTCCTTGTGCATCATATCATGAAAAAGAGTGGTCATAGCGCGTTGGTAAGTTGCCCCCGCGTTCTTTAAACCAAAGGGCATGACTTTGTAGCAGAAGGTTCCCCAAGGAGTAATGAAAGTAGTCTTCTCTCGATCGTCGGGATCCATCTTGATCTGATTATAGCCAGAGAAACCATCCATAAATGAAAACAACACAAAACTGGCTATATTGTCTACCAGTGTATCAATATGTGGCAGGGGGAAGTCGTCTTTCGGACTTGCTTTGTTCAGATCCCTGTAGTCCACACACATCCTAACTTTACCGTCCTTCTTAGGCACTGGCACAATGTTGGCAACCCAATCTGGATATTTTGCGACTGCCAAAAAACCTGCATCCAACTGCTTTTTAACCTCATCTCGAATTTTCAAAGCCATGTCGGGTCTCGTTCTGCGAAGCTTTTGTTTGATAGGCGGACAATCTGGCTTAAGTGGTAACTTGTGAACAACAATATCTGTGTCTAGACCCGGCATATCTTGATACGACCACGCAAACACATCCATATACTCTTTTAACAACTCAATCAACCTCGGCTTAACCTCGGTCCCAAGCATTGCACCAATCTTGACCTCTTTCTTGTTCTCATCTGTACCGAGATTAATTAAGTCTACCTGCTCTTTATACGGTTGAAGCTCTGTGTACTCGTACTCAATCAATCTTGTCAGTTCAGCGGGTACTTCGAAATCTTCTTCACCCTCGTCCTCAGCTTGATTGATGGGTGCATCCCAGTCAGGAGTGTCAGTAAAGTCATTGGATCCAACAAGGTTTATGATGTCTCTGCATGATGGAAGGCTTACTTAATTAAAATGCTCGAAGATATGTAAGAATGAAGTGCTGTTTTTTTTTTGTTTTTTTGGAAAAAAGGTTGCCAATTTCATTTTTAAAGGTGAAAACGAAAAACGCAAATGAACCAAAATGGAATTGAACAAAATGCCTTTATTAATATCCTTTTAGAAATGAAAGGTGGCCCAATAGAAGCGACCCTATAGCCTTGGGCAGAGCTACGGATTTTTATTTGAAAATGTAAATGAAACTTTTAAAAAATTACTTTGACAAGGGAAAAATAACAGGGATCTCTACGGCCTCCCAGTTGTTCAAAACTGCATCACCCTTAAACACCAGGTTGCTCAGCTCTTCATTTTCCTCACAGTCACTGATGGCATTGACTTGGAAACCTCCGCTAACAAATACTTCTTGGATAACCTTCGGACGCCCTTCGACAGTTGTGGCAGCTCCATTCTGAGTTGGTTTGTAACCCAACCCAGAGCGATCAGTCTTGGTCTTGACATCAATTACCTCTCCCCAACCTTCAGGAATGCCCCTGTCAATTGTTGATTTGGTACTCTTCAGAGATGCAAAAGATGGATTACCCTGACCCACTGTCTCTTCGACTTCCAGCAGAACAGCATTGGCGATCTCAAGTGCTTGAAAGGAGATTTCTAAAGCATTCTCATCGGCCTCGATGTAACGGAAAGAAGACAGGTTGCTGACCATCAGATCCTCCTCACCGTGTATAATAACCAACTTTCCATCGATTACGAACTTCATCTTTTGATGTAACGTTGAGGTTACTGCCCCAGCGGCATGAATCCACGGCCTTCCAAGTAAGCAGCTGTAATTGGGATTAATGTCCATGACTTGAAACGTGATATTAAAAACTTGCGGACCAATCAGGATAGGAAGCTCAACTTCCCCCATTACCGACCGGCGAGAACCATCGAAAGCCTTGACGACCAAAGGAGTAGGTTTCAACACAGTCTCTTTGAAAACCAACTTATCAAGAACCCTCTTGGGTAAAACATTCAGAGAAGAGCCGGTGTCTACTAGTACTCTCGCTAAATTGTCCTCCTGACATTTCACCGATATATGTAAAGCACGATTATGATTCGGACCCTCCTTCGGTAACTCTTCATTGCTGAAACTAAGGGTGTTACAGGCGGTCAAATTGGCAATCACACTATCGAACCGACTGGTGCTGATATCTTGATCCACATGTGCTTGAGTCAAAACTTTCTGTAAGGCCATCCTATGAGCGGGTGAACTTATTAACAGAGATAAAATCGAAATCTTGGAAGGAGTCTGATGGAGTTGGTCGATAACTTTATAGTCACTTTTCTTGATGATCCTCAAAAACTCAGCATCTTCATCATTCGTAACGGCTCCCTTACCTTTGTCTTTGACAGCCACTGGGATATTAGTGGTTTCCTTAGGTGGAACCTCATTGGAACGGGGAGTATACACACGGCCACTGCGAGTCATCCTGCTTGCCTCTGCGAGATTGGTCACAGTGCCCTTAACCTCTTCATTTGGAATAACCTTCCCAGACTCCTTGTCAATCATCGTCACGTCGTATTTCCAAGGCACAGCTTTAGGATCACTGAAAGGAAGCGAACCTGGTCTTTGAATAATTATTGGCTTATGCTGATTCACCTCAGGGATAGATGACTTTGGTATATCGAACACGAGATTGGCAGAACCTGCCCCTGATAAATTAAACACTGGTACCTTTCCCTTTGATCCAGGTTGATGGAAGACTGGCTCAACCACAACGACCTCATCTTTCTTGAATTGGCTTGTCACTTGTAAAACACCCTCATTAATCAACCTCTGAGCATCATTCTGAACCAACACACAACCCTTAATACTGGCTTCACAACTTACGCATGCAACGTGGGAAGTATCTACCAGACCAGCTTCAAACAGTTTTGAATGGAACATCTTGAGAGGAGTCTTAATCTGTTCAATGTCAAGGACATAACCTTCCTCCGAATCGGCACTAATGGCATTGACAGTCTCATGGTTAGGAAAAGGGTTCTTCTTAACATTCGGTTGAGGATCTTCAAATGACAAAATCTTCTTTTCCAATAAATCCCTGACAAGATTTTTGAGAGCATAACAATTCTCCAGATCATGACCAGGCGCACCCTCATGAAATAAACAATGAGCGGCGGCGTTGTAATTGGCGGGTAGAGGATTAGGAGGCGGACCCAAAGCCCGAGTAGTAATCAGACCTTGCTTGACCAAGGAGGGGTACAACTCGGTGAAAGTCATCGGAATCGGCGGACAAGGCTTATACGTTCTTCTATTCGGAACGTTCTGGCGAGGAGCCGGACTCTTTGGCTGTTGAGGAACAGGAGCGTTGGGTGCCTGTATGTAGTTGATAGGAGGCGGTTAAACAGGAGGTTGCTGCATAGGTTGATACATAGGAACCTGTTGATTGAAAGAAGGTGTAATAGCTGCCACATAGGGTTGTTGAGCATATTGGATTGGGTACCCTGGAGGTTGAGCATAACCTTGCGGGTATTGATAAAATTGGTTTTTTTGTCTACCAGAAGATACGGCATTAGTCTCGCCCTCTTTCTTCTTCTGGGAGCTATACGGAGGTTTCTTCGGCTGATCCTTAGAAGTACCATGATTACTTGTCATTTTACCACTTTTCATACCCAATTCAATCTTGACACCCACAGCAACGATGTCGGAGAAATTTGAAGTCACACTACCCACCATTCTCTCGTAAAATTCTGGACGAACCGTGTCGACAAACCAATCAGCCAACTCTTTCTCGGTCAAAGGAGGTTCTACCTGCGAAGCAATCTCTCTCCACCTTTGAGCGTACTCTTTGAATGACTCAGAATTCTTTTGCGACATACTCAACAACTGTCTTCTGTCAGGAGCCAGATCCATATTGTACTTGTAGTGTTTGATGAAAGCGTCAGATAAATCTTGGAAACTTTTAACGCGAGACTGGTCCAAAGTTAAATACCACTTGGAAGAGGCACCCTTCAAACTATCTTGGAAGCAATGAATCATCAGTTTGTCATTCTCAACATGGGCAGCCATTTTGCGATAATACATGATCAGATGACTCTTAGGACAGGTGGCACCTTCATAACGGTCGAAGTTTGGAGTTTTGAACTTCGGGGGAATAACCAAACCCGAGACCAAACAAACATCCCTTGCAGCAGTCCCAAAAATTTGGTCGCCCTCTACTTTTTTCAATCTCTGGACGATGGTGTTTACTTCCTCACGAAGCTTATCATGTTTCTCATAACCTTTAACATTCTCATCAAGATTATCAAAAACTGTCTCATTGAAATACGGTTGCGCACGAGTGTGTACAACGGGTGGTGCAAAGATAGGAGCCCCCCTAGAAACTTCAGAAAATAAAGGCACGGCTTGCTGAACAGGCTGATTAATCGGAACAGTGGCTTGAGGAGGCACAAAACCGGGAGCAAGACCATAAGGTGGGTCCCTTGCTACGGTCACACTTGGTGGAGGGTCCACAGTAACACCGGTAATCTCGGAAACAACAGTGGGCTGGGTATCCATCTTAGCATTCATGACATGTAACAATTCCATCATACGCCCCATACCCCCTCGAAGGTCTTCAAGTTCATTGCTAAGGCGATCAATCTCTTTTGCCTGATTCTCCATTCTCTTTCGAGTTTGAGCTCTGGTGTTGTACTGGTGCCGAGAACTCAGGGTGACGAAACTGGAAGGCGAGAGAACCGAACATGAAAAAACGGAAGACACATGCAATGCAAAAGTAAATGATGCTATGATGCAAATGAAGATTTCATGGAATTCAAACATTTACGAATGTCGTGGGGTACCAAGGAAATCTTTTTCTTGTTTTTTCATTTTATTTTTTTTTATTTATGGTATCCCGCGATATCCATAACTGATATTTGAACTCCATGAAATACAATGCAATGAGATGCTTTATGGATGCAATGCATGAAAACACACAAAGTCCTAGGTTAAAGGAACGTGAGCGGAGTCAAGGTCTACCCATCCCAAAAGGAGTGTACTATAGGTTAGTTGTACCTGCCGAACAAGGTTCTACAAAGTGCCCAAAGTCATCAGCCCATCTTTCGGATATTATCAACCTTCCGACTGACTCAGGGGTTAATAATATTCTCAAGAGAACCTCTTTTGAGTGTAGTATCGCGTAGCATCCGTTGTAAGATTACTCCCACATAGCTCCCGCACTACGTCCTAAATAAGGCCAAGGTGGTGTTAAGGTACTACGGTCCTCAATATCACAGACTCCAATCGACCATGGAAAACGTTTTCGCGATTACTCGTTCAACCGAACCATTTTCGAAAAGGTCTCAACTGAGCGGAGATTCTCGAATCAGCTTGGTCGGGATTCACTCCCTATAAGCCTCATCGAATATATCCCCATCCTATAATAATGTCACTAGTCCGGGCGTAGGACTTATCTCACAACACAAGGAACAGTCCCAAAATCAAAATACAATATGTACATGCAAATGAATAGTAAAACAAATAGTAATAAATATGAACAAATTAGGGATAACCCTCAAAAGTTTAGAAAGTCCCCAGTGAAGTCGCCAATTTCTGTTGCGGTGGAAATAGGATCACAAACTATTAATGAGTTTGAATCGCAATTCAATTCACAACCGCTCTTTGATTTATCCGAAGGAAAAGGTCAAAAGAGGGAAAACCTATTTTTGCATCGTAAACACAATGCGGGGAAAGATCTAGGGTTCGGTGTTGCACCCCAAAATTTGACCAACCGGGTCTCGTATCTGGCTCGATGTTTCGACGCATGACCGCATTCGCATCTGCATATTGCATACATTGCATTTTGCATTGATATTGATTTTATCAGGGATCACAGCTCTCGTCTCGTGTTTCGGGTGTTTTTAATCAGTTTAATAGGTAGAATAGATTTTTGGGATATTTCGGTGCCCGTTTATTTTTACCGATTATTTTCGTGTCGTTCAGTGCTTATTTTTGTTCCTCCGGGAATTATGGTGATTTTTCTGGATTTTATTGGCATTTAATAGGATTTTAATAGATTTTAAATTCATTTTTAGGATTTAATAGGTTTTTAATAGATTTTAATATTTTTAGATAATATAGTAATATAGTTTTTAGAAATTTTAATAGAATTTAATAGCATTTTTCATTTTAGGATAATATAGGATTTTCTAGAATATTAGTATAATTTTTAAATAGTTTTTTAAATAGCTTTAATAGTTTTTAGGATTTAGTATAATAAATAATAGGGATTAAATTTTTTAGAAATAGATAGATTTTTCTTTTTCATTAATAGATTTTAGAATATTATTAATTAGGAGTTAATTAGTTTAATTGAGTTTAGTTTAGGTTAATCAGATTTAATTAGTCTTTTAATTCAATTCAGATTTTTGTGAGTTTTTTGTCCCATTTTCGTTTTGGGCCCAGCTAATTCGCAGGCCCATTAGTGCAGAAATTGTCCAAATTAATCCAGATGGGTCCAGCAGAATCCAGCACCGTCTAGAAGCATCTGGAAGCTCCCAGGCTCTTCTCAGTGCCATAAATACCAGAGCCACGTGTTGGCCAGAGGGATGGCCCACCCTGCATCACACCATCACGCCACGTATCCCACTATCCCTCTCTCTCAGCCACACCACCCAACAGGTGGCAGCCATGCAGCTCACCTCCCTCCACCATCGTTACCACGTGGCATCACTCCACACTTCACCGGAAAAGCCTCGCCGGCCGTCCTGCATGGCCGGCGGCCACCGCAGCCTCACCGGAAAATCACTAAAACCCAGAAACCTCTCGTCTTCGTCTTCCTCATCTCGTCCGACCACCGCCAATCATCTTCTCCGGTCACGACCACCATCAACAATCTTGTTCCGGCGATAATCTTCATCCAGATTCATCCGTTTCACCACAATCTTCAAAGGGGCGTTTCCAGAAGTTCATCAGAACGATGAAGATGCATCACCAAACCCAGCAAAAACTCAGAAGCAACCTTCAACCTCCTTCAACGGTCCGGCCACCATTAATCTGACCAGAAAACTCCAGGTTCGACCAATCATCATCATCATCAACGATTTGTTCAACAAACTTCAGAAATCACCAATCCAGAAACTCAACCTTCAGATCTCCTCTTCAACCACCAAACTCTTCATCAAGAGCATCACGATCCAGTTTCCCAGATCCGAGACCTCTTCAAGATCTCCAACCACCAGAACAGGCAAGGATTTCAGCGAACCATCTCAAGAATCTTCAACCGTCTTTCCAGGAGTTCGTACAAATGCATCAATCTTCGAAGATTTTCAACAATGTCAACAACGTTCTCATCGGTGCTCATCACAGTTTTCCAGAACCATCAAGAACGTCCATGCGTTCTTCAATTAAATCCCCAGAAAGGTTCTTCAAGAACTTGCCCTGTTCACTCCTTCATCAAACGCGAGCAAGACGCTTCCAGATGAGCTCTTTGCCTCCATCTTCATCCTTTTCAATGGCGTTTCATTTGGAAGAAGATTAAAAGGACATTTATGGTATAAGATTTGTGGTGAGTCGAACCAAACGGAGAAGAAGAGGGTTCAGGGAACGGTTGATTGGCGGCGGCGCTGATGAGAGAAGGGAGATTGAGGAGTTTAGGGTTTCAGAATGGAGATGGAGAGAGGGAGGAGAAGATTGGGTCATTGGGCCTCAGGCCCAATCTTTTCTTTTTGACACCACACCCTTTCGTTTTTTGGCTGAAGGAAGTGGGCTTGAGCCCAACGTTTCTCAACACACCCCGGGTCACTAATTCCCCCCCCCCCCCAGTTTCAGTTTTCTTTTTTCCCCTTTTTTTTCTGAGCTAGGGATATGGGCTGGGCCCAATTCAGTTGCAGTTTCTACTTTATTTTTCTGCACACCCCCCTGTGTAACAGTATACCCCCCTCCCCTTATTTTTGTTTCTTTTATTCTTTTATATTTTGTTTTGCATATATTGTTCATGTGGGAAAACAAATAAAGAAAATATATTTGAAAATATAGAATAAGAAAAGAAAAGGAGAAAAATATTAAAAAAAGAATAGAGAGAAATATAGAAAAAAAATGAAAAGAAAATGTAGTTGAAAAATAGAGAAGAAAAGAATAAAGAAGATGTTGAGAAAAATATAGAAAAAATATTTTGAGAAAAGGAACAATATGTTGAAAAAAAAGGAAAAAATATTAAAGTGTCGATTTAATATTTTTTAGAGTTCATTTGCTTTTAGGGATATTCCATAGAGTTTATTTTACCAATTCTTTTAAGATAGTTTAAAAGCCCATTTGTTAGGGGGCTATTTTTCATTCGATTTTTCGAGATAGAATAGGATAGCATTTCCTAGGAGATTTATTTTCAGTATTCAACTCATTGTAATCATTTTTCAGAGATTAATAAAACGAGATTTGAGCTGTGGTCCAGTAGTAGCCGAACTACAGCTGCTCTGATTCTTCGTACCAGACGAAGATATGTAGGCATAGGATGCGATATCCTAGCGAGCACACTAACAACTAACTTTTGTTCTCTCGCGGCTGTGCGATCGAGACTTTCCCGCTGACGACTAATTGAGTACCCCTTTTTCTCTCTTGCCCAAGTGCATTTGAGACTCAGCCATAGTTTTGACCATAGGTTCCCGACCCTGTGAAACCAGTTGTTTTTTCTCATTGCTGTGTGAGAATGTTTGTTTAGCCGTAGTTAGTCTGAACTACGTAAAGCTCTGATCTTCCATCCAGTGGAAGTACGTAGGCACAAGATGCGAGGTCTTGGCGAGCCAATTTTCCCCCGTAGTCCCGAACTACGTTGACTCTGACTTTCTCTCTTGAGAATACGTAGGCATAGAGTGCGACGCTCTGTCGAGTCAATTCCCTTCCGTTTAGATTTAGCAGCCGTAGATAGATTGTTTTGCATCCAGTAGACAACCCAAGCAAGCGTGGATCCCGTCGAGTACGGCGGACGTGAGGGGTGCTAATACCTTCCCCTTGCGTAACCGACTCCCGAACCCAGGCTATGGTTGCGATGACCATACCTTTTCCCCGTTTTTTGCGAGGTTTACTTCGAGCGTTCCCTTTCCCGCTCTGAGGGATAAATAACGCACGGTGGCGACTCTTCTGTCAGCCGGCGCCGATTTTCGCAGTAGCGACAGCTGGCGACTCTGCTGGGGACTTGATAGATTCCTAGGGATCCAACGTCCCGAAAGCGAGTCAATTGTGGGATCCAACGTCCCCTAAGAGAGAGTCAATCCTAGCGCTTGTTTGCTTGTCTATTTGGGGCTTGTTTATCGATATTATCTGTTGTTGTTGGGGTGTTACGGGTGTTCTATGATTGAGATAAGCCGGACCTGGGCTCGAGTATGAGTATACACCTAGATATAGTTGCGGAGAAGTAGTAGACGAACCTGTCTGCTGAGCAGGCACAGTTCCCTACGAAAATTCGCGCTCAGACGAGGTTCTCGCAGAGGTGCTCCTTTCCGGTCCTGAGGATCTGAGGGGAGTCCAGACGTGAGGATTGTCGACTTTGGGAACCGATCAATTGGAAGTCAGCTAAGTGAGGCCTCTTCATGAGATGACGATGCCACTCCTTCTGGGAATCGTATCATTCCTCATGAAAGTCTGTGACGCTGACGACCGCATAGGATGCCGTACCTTGTCAGATATAGGTCCACACCTGTGAGTGGGGGGTTTTTTTTTGTGCAGGAAACTTGACTTCCAACCTACCCATTATTCTGGTCTTCTCTTCAGAGCAGCCGTGCTCCGTCAGCAGTGCAGCAGTATTTAGATTGTGTGGGGGCTGTGATCCCGTGTTTGTTGCATTGCTTTGCATTTGCATAGGCATCTTTGCATCATATTGCATACCATTTTTCGCCAGCTAGTCAGAGCTCTTATCCAGCTGTTATTTTGATTCTGAAGGTGAGTATTGAAGACGACCAAGGGGTTGAAGCAGATTTGAAGCAGATTTGATCAGAATCAAGCAGTGGAGTCAGCTGACAGTTGTTGGTAGCTATGTCAGAGAGCAGCTTCCAGTTTGTTGATACCTTGTCAGGTTTCACCGTGACGCCCAATCCTCTGTATGGATCTCCGCCCGACGAAGATTTCCCGCAAGTGAACAACCTTACTGCAGCTCAGCTGGTGCAGCCATCTGTTGAAGACCAAGGTCTGCGTGAGCAGTTTGTTGTCCGAGGTGAACGTTCTCCTTCTGTTGATGTCTCATACTACCAGGGTTTTGCCTTCCCTGTGCCAAAACCCCCGAAGAGAGGTCCCGACAGCAAAGAATGAAGACCCATTAGCCCCCGTGTATGCTGAAAGGCTTCGTGCATTAGAGGAGAGATTCAAAGCCTTGAAAGGAAAGATCGCTGCTACTCCTAGTGCTGCAGATATGTGTCTGGTCCCTGGCCTAGTGTTACCTCCGAAGTTCAGAATGTCGAGGTTTGAAAGGTACAAAGGAGATAGTTGCCCGAAGCAACATTTGGTGATGTTCTGCCGAAGAATGACTTCGTTTGTGCACAACGACAAGCTGATGATTCATTGCTTTCAAGATAGTCTGACTGGGGCACCTCTGAGTTGGTATATGCAGTTAGAGCGTGATCAGATCCGATCATGGATGGATTTGGCCAAAGCTTTTCTGAAGCAGTACGACTATAATCTTGACGAAGCTCCTATTCGCATGCAACTGCAAGAATTGTCTCAAGGGGACAATGAATCTTTCAGAAAGTATGTTCAGAGATGGAGAGAATTTGCTGGTAGAGTGCAACCACCGCTCCTAGACCAAGAGCTGAAAGGCATGTTCGTAAACTCCTTGCAGAGCCCGTACTTCGAAAGAATGCTTGTAACCGCACCAAATTTCTCTGAGTTGGTAAGGACGGGAGAGCACATCGAGTGTGGTGTAAAGACTGGAAGAATCCCGTATGTTTCAAGAGGTCAGGCCAGTGAAACTGAATCTCTCCGTAGCTCTCAATCGGAAGATGAAGCTATGATCAATGCGGTCCTGACAGATGTTGGGTACCCTCCAGTCGAATCGGTGAAATCTGATGGTTCTCCGTCTTCTCAGCGGTCAGTATCTTCTGCGTCTCGTTATTCTGAACAGACAGCTGTGCCTGGGGCACCCTATCAGGAATCTTATGTCGCTTCCGTTGCAAATCAGCGAACTCGTGGCCGAGGTCATCAGAATCAGCGGCAGAATCAGAACATACCTCGTAATAACTTGGAACGAAGGAATGCTCCTTTTCACCCAGTGCCTATACCGTATAGCCAGTTGCTACCATCTTTGATCCAGAAGTCTTTGGTGGAACCTAAAGCTCTTAAGCCAGTCCCAGAACCTTACCCTCCTGGGTATAATCCCCACGTTCAGTGTGGTTATCATGGTGGCTCACCGGGGCATTCGACGGAAGATTGTAAAGCATTTCAGGCGAAGGTACAGCAGTTGATTGATCAGGATCGCATTTCCTTCCGAGAAGGATTTCTGTTTGTTCATCCCAACCGCTCAGCTGTCTAAGCTCGTAAACTCGGAGGGTGTTCCCCAGCAAAAGCCAGTGGTTCAGACAGGCAGGCGCCTCAGCATTGGCAGTTCTCAGACTTTTTTACCATTTTGCATTTGTAGTTTCTCTTTCTGTTAGTTATTACCTGCTTTTAAGCATTGTATGTTTTGAATGGTGATAATAATAAAGTGATTATGCATTTTTTTGAATTAGTCATGTCGCTGTCGCTCATTTATTGCATTGCACTGACACTCGCATTTTTTCCACTCCACTTTTTCGCTGTCACTAGCAAAGTTAAAAGGGAGGATGATGGAACTGAAACTCATAACCGATGATCGTATGCTTTCAGATAAGACTGTACCGATGACGTACAAGGCATTGTTTCCATTCCCCAAACACTGGAGATATAAGGAGTTAGTCCATTGTTAACCACTTCGAGCCATGAAGTAGAAGTTTTTTCGGACTTTTTAACCCTCACATCTTAACCCGGGGCAGGGTAGTTGTCAGTTAACTTGACCGAGCATTCAAGTCTTACAGAGGAGTGTTGTCTTTCGAGGACCAACCAATTTATACCTTTCAAGAGGTCAAACCTCACCAATCAAGGAGTGAGACAGTTACAATCCTTTCGGAACAATCAAGACAACCAGTGTCACACGACTTTGTTCCAAAAGAAAGAAATGAGAGAGCCCGCTAAGTAAAAAAGAAAGAAAAGCTAGAAAGCTAATACTTAGGCAAAAATCAGGGCATCCCGCTGGACTTCAAAAGAAATCGAAGAATCGAAAAGAACTCAAAATGAGTCAGTCCAGGCAAAAATTAGGGAATCAAAAGAATGAAAAAGAGGGATTAAAAAGAAAATTTTCCCCAGCAAATCACAAAGTCGTGTACACAGACACCGAAAGCGAAGAAGGAGTAGCTATCACTCTGGAAGAAAAGCTTGTGAACTCCTTAACTGTAGGTTCTTACCATTCAACATATCTCTCGAAGAGGCGAGTGCTTGTGCCAGGTTAACTGAACCTTAGGATCGGAGATCATCACGTAGAAGGGGTGGGTACAAATCAGAATTTGAGCCAAACATCCTTTGTTTCACGAACCGTGAACCCGACCACGATACAACCCTCAAAAGACCTAATTGAGGTAGGGTTAGTCTGAAGTGCATTACGATAAGGTCGAGTAACCTGACTCCTTCTTGACTTGCTAGTCACATCCTTGTTGTATTTTCACTGACCACGTAAGCACTACGTTTGAACCTTGTTTCATTCGTCACTCACAATCATATGCATGTAAATGAGTGACAGCTCAAATTTTTTCAAAATCTGCATAACCACTGCATTAAGATTACCATTCAGGGACAATTCTAATTGCAGGTTAGTAGTTGGCATAGAAGAAATTCCAGCAGGAATAATCGAGCAGGACTGAGTAATTCAGTAGTCTGAACCAGAATGGTGAACGTTGTGAAGCCCAATGAATCAGGGGCATTATCTTCCAGTAAGTTCGGAATCAGTCAGTCTGAGGACAAGTCCCGAAGCTTCAGTTGAGCAGGGGCAGTTTTGTTTGAGAAGCAGTTGATCAGAAGTGAATCTTCTCGAGAGCCAATCAGGGGCAATTATTCAGAATGCGGAGATTTGAAAGCAGATGCTTCCAGTGGATAATCAGAGCGGGTTAAGTCGCTCAACGCTCATTCAGGGGCAAGCCATCGCAGAGAATGTTGAAGCCAGCTGGTTTGTTAGGTGTTTAATTGGAGATTGAATTCTGTGGTCATACAGACACCGGGGCAAATATTCTCGAAGTCTTCTCGTAGCAAGCTGTTCAGAGCAGGTACTCCCAAGAGTTAGATTGGGGCAAGTTGAATTGTACTGGGGCAAGTTGTGCAAGCCAGTCTTGTTATCCCCAGCTGAGTGTATTGGAGCAAGTTGTTCAAACCGGCCTGTGTATCCCTAGCCAGAGTTGAGTATCGGGGAATCATGTCAGTACCCTTATCAAAACCTGAACCTTTCAAATAAGAAGGTCTTGTTGTCGTTGGATCATTATCCTGCAGTTTAAACCTGTTACGTGTCAGTAACCAGTCGTTTCCAAAGTCCAGTTCTCGCCTGGCAAATCGGTAACCAGTTCTCGTCTGGCCCGCCTTCCGTAAGCGTCAGTTCCCGTCCTGGTGCAGTTTATTGTAAGCAGCAGTTCCCGTCC